>JAUKPQ010050678.1:0-28585 GCA_032273045.1 Chloridella minuta | reverse complement strand
GATCACCCCGACAAACTCAAAGTGGGTGGTGAAAAACGTGACATCACCTGTCTCTTTTCTGACGTGCGAGATTTCACGAGTATCTCAGAAAAACTCACAGCGACTGAACTCTCCGGCATGCTCAACCAATACATGGGGCAGATGACCGACATCGTGTTCGAAACGAAGGGAACGCTGGATAAGTACATCGGTGACGCCATTGTGGCGTTCTGGGGCGCGCCGCTGGATCTGCCGAACCATCCGGAGCACGCCGTCGAAGGCGCGGTCAAAATGATGGAGCTACTGCCCGCCATCAACGCTGATTTCTTGGCGCGCGGTTTTCCGGAGTTCAAAGTCGGCATTGGGCTGAACTCCGGCGAATGCTCCGTAGGAAACATGGGCTCTAACAAAATTTTCTCGTACACCGCCCTGGGCGACAACATGAACCTCGGGGCTCGCCTCGAGGGTCTGTGCAAGTACTACGGTGTCCAGATCCTCATCTCGGAGTACACCCACGCTCGCTTGAGTCCTGAGAAATTTCGCTTCCGCCCGATCGATCGCGTGAAGGTGAAAGGCAAAACTCATCCGGTGAAAATCTACGAAGTCATTCACGGTGCACATCCGCTGGCGGCCGATCGCGAGGCTTTTGATTTTTATAACAGCGCCTACGACACGTTCATGGAAAAGAACTTCGCGAAGGCCAAGACGCTCTTGGAAGGAATTTTGCTGGCCCATCCCGACGATAAGCCAACGGCAAGATTGCTGAAACTGTGTGAAAAGTGGCAACAAGAAGCGGTCCCTGAGGACTTCGATGTCACCACGATGACAGAGAAATAGTCTACTTTTCTAAAAGCTTCGCGATGGCGACGTCGAAGCGATTGAGTGCTGAAATCTTCTCGGAGTCGACAACGTCGTCAAGCTTCTCGCGCACGTCTGCGGTCTTCATCTTTTTCAGGATGCGCTCTACTTTGGAGTCGATCTTTGATTCCACATCAAGACGTGTAAGCAAGGTGCGGGTCTCGAGAGCTTTCTCGACGATAGCCGCTGCGTAGTTAATCTGCTCAGCGTTCAGCTCATCAAAGCGAGGTTTCCAGGTGAAAAACAGCATGCTGAATTTCTCGATCAGGCCGTCTTGAATATTTGATACTCGGCCCAAAGCGATCACCGGCAGAGTGCGCATGCGCAACTTTAAGAGATGTGTGAAGAGCTGTTCTTCCCGCAGCACTTCTTTATCCGCCGGGGTCAGGTTGTCTAGAGACAGGCGACCATTGTTGACCGAATTCTTTTTCAGTAGACCTTCCGCAATTAACTCAAACATCGAGATCGGACGCAGCCCAAACGGCTCGGCCTGGGGACCTTGATACACGTTCACTTCATGCAAAGTGGCCGATAGCGCCATCAATGATTCATTCTTATTGTCGCTCTTTGTTGCATCGAGCCTCCAAGAGGTTCCTGAAGGCATGACTTCTGGCAGAGTCTTTCCTAGTTCAGAAACGGCAAGGCCCGCGAGCTCTTTGCGGATCTCAAGCATGTTGAGGCAACTTGCATCGGTGTAGCTAGCGATCTGAAAATCAAATGCATAAAAATAAGCTTTAGACTCTTTGAGCTTAAGATTGAGGGTCTCGGCATCTTGCATGCGCTCAAAGGCCTTGCTGCGAAGCTCGTAGCCGCCGCCTTGTTTTTGAATCGCCGATACACAAACCAACACATCTTTGGTCTCAGTCGCACTGGCCTGCAGCTCTTCAGTCGTATCTGCCATCTGAATGGTCTTGTCTTGCATCTGCTCCATGTTCTTTTTAACCGAGCATGCTCCCGTGAGCAAAAGTGCAGGTAAGACAAGTGTCGCGAGACGCATAGGAACTCCTTAGAGGTGTTCCTCGATCATAGCGGGACTAAACAGCAACGGTTTGAAACGGGTGCTTTTTACAGGGTCAGAGACCCGGGTTGGGCCCTTTCAGGTCAGCTTCGAAGCAAAAATGGTTCCAGAGCACACGTTTTTGCAAGGGAGAACGCTGGTAATTGGGCTGAATCACCTGGTGGAGGACATTGATGCTAAAGCGACGTAAACGAGGCACGCGCCCACCCTTTGCCGGATCGCGGTTCCATAACCGGCACCACGCCCCCGCGTAGTGCTTGGCGATTTTCTCGTTGTCCGCCAAGTTCATGTAGAACTTCCGCCAGTGCTCATGCCCAATCGTGTGTGGGAAAATATGCTCTTTCGAACTCAACACGTCTCTATCCCCGGAGAGCAATTCGATAGTCGAGCCGTCTTCTAATTCAGCAGGAATCTCAAGCCAGAGGTTCTCTTGCTTGGGAAAGGGCGCGAACATATTCCACTCTTGGTAGAGATGTAGATGACGGCCGGCTTCGGCCCAAAAAGGGATCTGCACTTTTAGGGGTGGCTTGAGCGTTGAAAGATTCCAGAACATCACGACGAGGAAAATAAAAACACCGGCCGCCTGATAAACAATCTTAAACCATTTCGCCTCAACGAGAGGTCCTTGCACGACTGTGGGTGATCCGCTCAAACACGCCAGGGTCTTGTGGATGGTTGCAGTTATCTGCGGAAACCGACCTAGCAACTTGTCCCAAAATTCCGTTGGCAGGTAGGTGGCCCACATCGCGAGACAGTAGAAGGGAAATAGCCCAATGCTCATGGTGAAGATGATGCCCATGTGCAGACCCCAGAAGGCCAGCACCGTCATGAAACGAAGCCAGCCCTGGCCTCGACGAGGGAAGGCCCAGCCCATGCACAAGACCAGCGGGCCCATCCATTCCAACATTATGGTCATGAAGGTTGAGAATTGCATGAAACGTGGAAATCCGCGCATAAGCCGACCGATCTCAGTAGAGAAGATATCGAGATGGCTTGAGTAGTAGATCGCAGAGTATTCCGAGCGCCAGATCGGCGAAGTCTTCAAAATATAGCTGATGAAATACACCACGAAGGTTTGTAGGAACCAGGCGGCCACCCACGAACCAGATACCTTGCGCGCCTCACGCTGCCCTTGACCTTGGCGCCACTGATCCACCGACCACATCTCGCCCCAAGGGATAAAGACCGCGAGAAACATCACCACACGGAGAAGATCGTCGCCGCCGTTGTTGAGGTACCAGTTACGATTATGTAGAGAGATGTTCAAGAGAGCGACGACGAGAGTTGCCGCGCGAGTATGCCAGCCGACGGCCATGGCAAGAGCACTGAAACCATGAAGCAAAAGCATGAACACAGCAAAGCCCAAAGAACCGTTTGCCATGTGAACAGACCAACTCCAGGCGTAGGAAAATTGTCCTAAAAATACATCCCGAGGCATGACACCCAGATCCGTGTAGTGCCACTCAGCGCTCGTGAGCCGCCAGAGCATGTCGATGAAGACAAAAACGCCAAACCCCATTCGAGCAAGGGCCAATGAACGGGTGTCTAAGGAAAACCAATCTCTCAGGCGCTGAAGCATTGTTGTCATGCCTCTATTCTAAATGAAACCATGACTTTTTCGAGGGATTATTCTAGCCTCTGGCCACTGATTTTAATCACTTTTTCGCGGGGCAAAATAGATGCTCTTGAAGGTTCACGAAGACATCACTTCTGACTATGACGTTGTGGTTGTGGGGGCAGGCCTTGCGGGCATGACGGCGGCGAATGTTTTGGGCCGACACGGTTTACGTGTTTTGCTGTTAGAAGCACACAACAAACTGGGCGGCTTTGCCACCTGGTTCTATCGTGAAGGTCGCCAGCACGTGTTTGATATCAGTCTCCACGGTTTTCCGGCGGGCATGATCAAAACATGCCGCAAGTACTGGAGCAAAGAAATTGCCGACAGCATTGTGCAACTCAAAGACGTGCGTTTCGCGAATCCTCAGTTCAACGTGCAAACCGAATTCACCAAAACTGACTTCACCGAAAAACTCGTGGCGCATTTTGGCGTCGCACGCGAGACCGTGGACGCATTCTTCGATCACCTCGCGAAGATGAATTTCTACGACAACAACCAGATGACCAACGGGGAGTTGTTCGAAAAATTTTTCCCGGGCCGCAACGACGTGGTGCGCTTCTTGATGGAGCCCATCACCTACGCCAACGGCTCAACGCTGGAAGACCCCGCCATCACCTACGGCATCGTGTTCTCGAACTTCATGTCCAAAGGCGTCTACACCTTCCAGGGCGGCACGGACGTTCTCATCGGAAAGATGAAAGAAGAGCTACTTAAGAATAATGTCGACATCAAGCTGCAGGCGAAGGTTGAAAAAATTCTCGTTGAGAATGGTCGCGTCAGTGGCATCGTTCATCGTGGAAAAACCGTCCACACCCGCTCAGTGCTCTCTAACGGCAATCTCTTGTCGACAGTGTTGAACATGGTCGGCCCCGAGCATTTCTCTGAGGGCTTCCTCGCGAAGGCGAAGGCTGTGCGCTTGAACACGTCGAGCTGCCAAGTCTACATGGGCTTCAAACCCGGGACCGTTCTTCCCCACATGGGTGACTTGGTTTTCACCAGCACGCATCCGACCTATGAGCCCGAGCGTTTGGTGGACTTGCAAGTCTCTTCACGCACGTTCTCAGTTTACTATCCCAAAGAAACTCGCCCCCAAGATCCCGACGCTCGTGCCGCGATTGTGTCCTCCACCAACTGCCGCTACGAACACTGGGCGGCGCTCTCTCCTGAGGAATATGAAGCCGAGAAAGAGCGCATGATCGAAGACACCCTCAAAGGCCTGGAGGCCTACTACCCTGCCGTGCGCGATCATCTCGAGCGCGTGGAAGCGGCCACGCCCTTAACTGTGGAGCGCTACACACTTCATCGCCAGGGCAGCTCTTTCGGAACAAAATTCGAAGGACTCGACGTCAGCATGAACCTTCACAAAGAACTTCCTGGTCTTTTCCATGCCGGCTCAGTGGGCATCATCATGTCGGGTTGGCTGGGCGCTGCGAATTACGGTGTTATTCAGGCGAACGAGGTCTCAGGCTATCTTGCTCAACAAGGAACACAGTTATGAAATTTCAAGGTCAACACGTTATCGTCACTGGCGGCACTCGCGGAATTGGAGCGGGATTGTGTGAAGCTTTCTTAAATGAAGGTGCCACCGTTGTTGCGACCTATGCCGGCAACACCGCGGCTGCGGAAGCCTTTAAAACCAAGCATGCCGGCAAGCCACTGCACATTGCCAAGTTCGATGTCTCCGACGACAAAGCCGTGGAAGCATTCTTTGCTGAATGGCAATTTCCGTCTTTGGAAATCCTCGTGAACAATTCAGGTATTCGCCGCGATGGTATCATCGCCAGCATGCCCACCAGCGACTGGGATTTGGTGATGGACACCAACCTCAAGGGCACTTACCTCATGACCAAAAACGCTATCTTGCTCATGATGAAGAGTCGTTACGGCCGCATTGTGAACATGAGCTCCATCGGCGGCAAGCTCGGACTTCCTGGTCAGGCCAACTACGCCGCTTCCAAGGCCGGCCAGATCGCCTTGAGCCTAGCCACGGCGAAAGAAGTCGCGAAACGCAACATCACCATCAACAACGTATGTCCGGGCTTCATCGAGACAGAACTCTTGAGTGATCTTCCGGAAGAGCAGGTTAAAGAATACAAAGCGCAAGTTCCTATGCGCCGATTTGGTAAAGTTGAAGAAGTGGCCGCTGCTGTCTTGTTCCTCGCTTCGAAAGAAGCCAGTTACATCACAGGCGCTTCTTTGGATATCACCGGAGGCCTCAATGCTTGAGCAACTTCTCAAATACATTCCACAGCGTGAGCCGTTTCTTATGCTGGATGGGATCCATGATGAAACCGCTGATCGCGTCACAACGTTCAAACAACTCACGGGCAAGGAAGACTGGTTCAAGGGTCACTTTCCTGGAAACCCGGTGATGCCAGGGGTTTTGATGTGTGAGGCGGTTTTCCAAACCGGCGCGTACCTCATGGCCCGTCGGGGAGAACAAGCAGAGGGCGGTAAAACGGCCGTGGTCACTCGTATTCAAGGTGCGAAGTTTAAAAATATGGCGAAGCCTGGCGACAAGCTCATGATCACAGTGGACTTTGTTGAAATGCTTGCCAATGCGGCGTTCATGAAAGGGAAAGTCACCGTGGATGACAAAACCGTGATGACCATCGAGTTCGCAGCGGCTTTGGTGGACGCATGAGTTTTCTGGGTCTTGCGGAGAAAACATTTCTCGTCGCCGGCGTGGCGAACAAAAAAAGTGTCGCTTATTTTTCTGCCAAGACGCTCATCGAAGAAGGTGCCAAGTGCATCTTCTCCGTGCAAAAAGAAGAACAGCGCGCGCAGATTGAAAAGCTGTTCCCGGGATCTGCAATCGTCGTGTGCGACGTCGAGAAGGCGGAAGAACTCACACGCCTTCCTTTTGAAATCAATAAACACGCTGATCATATCGATGGGCTGTTGCACTCGCTTGCCTTTGCTAATTTCTCTGAAGGGCCCCAGCCGTTTCATCAGACGAAGCGCACGGATTATTTACAGGCAGCACAAATCTCCGCGTTCTCACTCGTTGAAATGTGTCAGGTGCTCAACCCGCTCTTCACTTCAGCGGCCAGCGTGGTGACCATCTCCATCTCAAACACGCGTGCGACCTCTTACGGCTACCTGGGCCCCATTAAAGCGATGTTGGACGCTATTGTCCCCTACCTCGCGAAATCGCTCTCCGCCGACTCTCATATCCGCGTGAATGCCGTGGGCGCAGGGCCCTTGAAAACCAGTGCCTCGGCCGGCATTCCGGATTACATCGATAACTATCTTTTTGCCGAAGCCCTCACGTTGCGCAAAGAGGCGCTACAAACCCAAGAAGTCGCCAACACGGTGGCCTTCCTGCTCTCTCACCGCTCTTCCGGGATTAATGCCACCACTGTTTTGGTGGACGCTGGCATGAGCTGCAACGGCTTCGATCAAGACGTGGTGAAGAGTTTTTCAAAGACCTGACAAAACAGGTCCGGCATTAAATGCTCGTTTTGATCAGTCTCAAAAGAAGATAAGATTGAGGGCATGGAGGCTCTCATGCGTTTATCTCTTTTTGCTCTTCTGCTGATCTCGGCCTGTGCTCAGGTATCAAGTGACCGCGCTCCCTCGTCAGCACCCCGCCAAACCAACTGGCAATCCTACATCCAAGAAGAAGCCCTTCCTGGTGGCTTCGACGATGTGTTCCCTGACACCCATCTGTTGAAGGGCTGGCAGGCCAGCAGCGAAGTGGTGTTTGACAAGAAACCTCCGATGCCGAATCAGCTCAATGAAGTGCCGCTCGATTGCCGCGACAAACGCCTCTGGCCAACTCACCCGCAGCAGTACACCAAAGAATATCTTCATGCGGTTTACGCAAACTACGATACCCACAAGCTTCCAATCAATTCTGGCGCATGTCGCCGCCCAAATCCCACTCGACGTTTCTGTGTCCAATCAACGTGGGCGAACATGATTGTGATGTCGGATACGTTCTCAGATGCCTGTGGCCATAGCTACCGCGGGTACTGGCTTGTGACCTTCCTCGATTCCGATGAGAGCATGGGAACCCTGCTTTCAAAGGGTCGCACGGTTTACCCGAAACCGAACGCACAGTTCGCCGGAGAGTTTGAAGAAGGTCAGACCTATCCCGTGCCAGAAAAAGACTTCTTGTTGCTGACGCCACTGCGGGCCGGTGACCAAGCCAAGATCGCCAAGTTTAAGAAGATGGCGCTGGACACTCGCTATCGCATGAACGGCAGAGACTTCATCACGCGCTAAGCATGATTGACTTCTCTCGCCATCAATTTTCCCCCGTGATTCATCTGCCTGCAGACTATGAAGTTTACGACTTCACCGCGGGCTATGATGCCAATCGCAAACGCACCTCAGATTATGGCGTCGGCAAGTACAACGAAGTCCGCAAGAACATGTACACCACGGCGCTGTTTGGAAATGAACGCAACATCCATATGGGCATTGATCTCTCCGCACCTGTCGGCGAGGCGGTCAAGAGCTTCTACGATGGCGAGATCTATCTATTTGCCTACAACGGTGCGGCCGGTGATTACGGCCACACTGTGATTGTCCGCTATGTGCTTGACGGTGTAGAGCTCTACGCTCTCTACGGGCATCTCAGCGCGGCGTCGACCGCCAACAAGATCATTGGACAGAAGGTCCAAGCAGGCGAAGTCATCGCATGGGTAGGAGACAAGCATGAGAATGGTGGCTGGAATCCCCATCTGCATTTGCAGCTGAGCTACGAGCGACCTTTGGTGTGTGACATGCCGGGCGCGGTGAGTGCTGCGAATCTCGAGAAGGCGTTGCTCACCTATCCGGATCCGCAGCTGGTTACTGGCAAACTTTACTAGTAAGAAATCTTCAACACCTCATCCAGCGTCGTGTCGCCTTGGATCACTTTACGTGCACCGTTGGAGCGGATCGAAGCAAACATGCCGCGAGTTTTTTCACGCAGCTCGGAGACTTCGACTTTCGCGTGAATCTGCTTTTTTATCTTGTCGTCGAATTTCACCAACTCGTACACGCACATGCGCCCCAAGTAGCCCGTGTGCTTACACTCCTCGCAGCCTTTCGCCTCATGCACAGTAGAAGGCATGTCGAGAATTTCGCCATCGAGAAGTGTCTCCCACTTGTTCTTATCTGTCGGCACTTCTTGTTTGCAATGCGGGCAGAGGCGACGCACGAGACGTTGCGCTAGAATGCCTAGAAGAGATGAATTGATCAGGAATGTCTGCAGCCCCAGGTCAACGAGGCGTTGAATGGTCGCAAGCGCTCCGTTGGTGTGGAGTGTGCTGAAAACTAAGTGGCCCGTGAGCGATGACTGGATCGCCATCTCGCCGGTCTCAAGGTCGCGGATCTCGCCCACCATAATGATGTCTGGGTCTTGGCGCAAAAATGATCGGATGCATTCCGCGAAGCTCAAACCAATCTGCGGATTGACTTGTACTTGGTTAAAGCTATCGACTTCCATCTCGACGGGATCTTCCGCCGTGCAGACGTTGACGTCTGGCGTGGCGACTTTATTCAGCGTTGTGTAGAGCGTGGTGGTCTTACCAGACCCCGTTGGGCCCGTGACAAGGATCAACCCCTGCGTCGAGTGAATCATCTCTTCCCAGGTCGCCAGATCTTCCGGCAAGAAGCCAATGAAGGACAGATCCTGGCCGGCGACGTTTTTATCAAAAATACGCACCACAAGTTTTTCACCGTGGCTCGTGGGCATGGTCGACAAACGCATCTCAACGGTCTTGCCGTTATCCATGGTGCGCTTGATGCCCCCATCCTGCGGTTTGCGTTTCTCGTCGAGCTTCATGTCCCCGAGGATCTTGAAGCGCGAGATAATCATCAGGAGCGCATCATGATCAAGGCGATACACCGTGCGAAGATCTCCGTCGATACGAAAGCGCACTTGCCCCAGACCCTTCTTGGGCTCGATGTGAATGTCGGAAGCACGCTCGAGAATCGCAAAATTCAGAAGCCAGTCGACGATCTTCGCCACTTGGTTATCTTGAGCGCTAAGATTGCGACCGCGTGATTTTTCTAAGAGCTGATCAAGTTCACCGGTCTTACCTTGGCGCAAGAGACGAAGACGATCCGCCCCGGCCTTGCCTTGCTCCCGGGCCACGGCCTTGAAAGCTTTTTGCACAACAAAAATTTCGTTCAAGAGATGCTTGATTTGGCGAGGTGACCCCAGTCGTAATTCAATTTTACGACGAGTCTGCGCAGCGATCTCGTCGACCCAGCCGCGGACCAGTGGCTCAGACGTAACAATGACAACTTTTTCGTCATCCATCTCAACCGCACAAATTCCCAACCGTTCAGCATAGGCATGAGGGATCAATGTGCCCACGACCTCTAGGTTCACCTTGGTGGGATCGACCCGCATGTACTCGATGCCAAGGGACTTCGCGACGATTGTGCCGAGTTCATCGAACGTCACTTTTTTTCCAAGAGACTGCTTATCATTGATCGTCGCATCGGCCAACAAGGAGAGCGGATGCTCACTCGAGCGCGCCCAGAGCTTCAGCCAACGTTCCGCTTCGGCAGCTGGAACGAGGTTCGTTTTCACCAACGGTGAAAGGACATCACGCAACGTAATCGTGCGATCACTTGAGGTGTGCATTTGGCGTAAACCCATAGATGGCTCCTTAGGTTTCTTATCGGTAGCCTCGCAAAAAAAGCAATTTGCTCAAGATGGGTTTTCCCAAGTATGATGAGAATTATGATCAAACCTAGCTACCGTGAGATTTTGCGCAGCAAACTTCAGGAGAAGACCGATCGAAATAGACGGTATTCCCTGCGTGCTTTTGCCAAGGAGTTGGGCATTTCCCCTGCACTCTTGAGCCAAGTTTTGGGCGGGAAGCGTGGGATGTCAGAGGCCATGGCACGAGATGTGGCCAGAAAACTCAAGTTAAACGCTCTCCAACAAGACTACTTCTGCGACCTCGTGGCGGCGGACCACGCCAAGAGTGAGGCCAAGAAAACGCAGGCGCAAGAACGCCTCAAAAGTTACGATCGCACAAAAATCAAGCAGCTAGGCCTTGAGTATTTTGTGCGAATCCACGAATGGCAACACTTCGCGATTCTCGAATGCACTGGGCTCAAAGATTTCCAACCATCAACGAGTTGGTTGGCAAAAAAACTGAACCTAGAAGAAGTTAAGGTCCGCATCGCCGTCGAGCGACTGGAAGAAGTCGGCCTGCTTAAGATCACACCAGAAGGAAAGTGGCTGGACACTCACGCGCATGTGCAGATTCGCCTCGATGCAGAGGCAATCAAGCTGGCACTCAAGCAATACGCACTTCTGGGCATGGAGGCCCTTGCAACGGTCCCGATGGCCAAGAGAGAGAGTGCTGCGTTTGTCATGAGTGTGGATTCAAAACGAATCGAAGAAGCCAAGAAAGTACTTGCAGACTTCAATCAGTCCTTCATTGAGCAGTTCAATGCCAGTGAGGATGAGAAAGACGCCGTCTTTGTGCTCGCCACGCAATTCTTTCCCGTCACGACCTAAACTTTAGGCGCTGTCACGAGCAAATGTCGGTAGCCTTCTCTCTTTGCAAACAAACGCTTAAGCCCTTCTTCAATCGTGATCTCGGCTTTCCACCCGAGGTCACGCTCGGCCTTCGCGTGCGAGAACCAATGATCTGTTCCCATGTTGAGTGCCACAAACCGCGTGACCGGTGGTTCCGGTGAGAAAATCCCCGCCATCTTCCAAATTTTTTCAAAGGCCCAACCTAAAGTCACGGCCGCTTTAAGTCCGAGGCTATTGTCGGGTGACGGAATTTCTGCGAGCTTCAGGACCTGTTCGATGAAATCCCACAGCTTCACTGGGCCTTGGCCCAGGAAGTACGCTTGGCCAGCAACCGGTGAACCATTAGTGAGTTTCTCGAAGGCGAGCACATGCGCACGGGCCGCTTCTTCGACGTAAATCACGTCGACTTGGTTGTCACCATTACCAATAATCTTGAGCTTCCCGAGACGGGCCTGATCCATCACGCGTGGGAGAAGATTCTCGTCGCCTGGCCCCCAGATAAGATGCGGACGCAGCGAGACGGTCAAAAAGCTTGGAGAATTTGCGGCGAGGACGAGCTGTTCGGCGACTGCTTTGGTGCGTGGGTAATGCCCCAGATGCTCTTTGGGATATGGAAGTGTTTCGTCAGCGCCCTGATGGCCGCCCCGGCCAAACACACTGCTCGGCGAGCCGGTGTAGACAAATCGCTTCACGCCGTGGCGTTGCGCTGAGTTCAAAAGATTTTCTGTGCCGCTGATATTGATGCGGTCAAAGACTTCCGCTTTACCCCACATCCCCACTAAGGAGGCCACGTGAAAAATACCATCGAAGCCCTGCGAGAGCGCGCGTTCGACATCGTCCAGATTGCCGACGTCGCCACGAATCGTGGGGACGCCCATGTCTTCCAGATGCTCATACGAGTGACGTGAAAAATTCGTCACCATGTAACTTGGATTTTTTAAAAGCTCTTTGATGATCCAGGTACCAAGGAAGCCTCCGCCTCCGGTGACGAGAATTCTCATTTGCTCTCCTTCTGGGCCCAGGCTGATAAACTCAGCCGATCGATCTTTATATTATGGCGAACATCCACCGGAAAACCAGGGTGCGGAAAAAAATCTTGAATACTTTGAGTGTGCGCATGCTTTGCGCCTAGCGCTTTCAGCTCATTCTTAATTTGCGGACTCCAGCCAAATCCCGCGCGCATTTCTACAGCGATTCCAGCACGATCTTTAAGATGAACCAAAGCGGTTCGCTTCACAGCGGGATGCTGATTAAAGATGGCCTCGCAGGGAATCGGATAATGATTTCCTACGACGTGCACCTTGCGACCACAGAACCACACGCGGTCTTGTTCATCGAGATAACCCACATCACCCATCCGATGGCAGAGCCCCTCTTCATGAGGAATCTTCGCGAGCTTGGTGGCTTCTTCGCGAGCATAATAACCCGGCGTCACTGTCGGCCCTTGCACGACGATTTCACCTATTGTTCCTCGCGGTACTTCTTTTAAAGATCCCTCTGGAATATCCGTCGCTTCAATGATGATGATTTTATTCCCAGGAGTCGCTGGCCCCACACATGTGCCCGCGCCTGTGCGTGTCTTGGGCCATGTCTCTTTAAGGATTTCGCGCCCACTCATACATGTCACCGGTAAACACTCTGTCGCCCCGTAAGGCGTGTGCGTGGTGCCGTTGGTAAGAATCTTCGCCCACATTTCATGAATCACGCCATGTACGGGCGCACCGAACATCACCACATGCTGAAGATGAGGGAGAGTGATCTTGTGATCCAGGCAGTACTGCCCCACTCGTTCCCAAATAGCGGGAGAGCCGGCACAGAAAGTAATTTTCTCATTGATGAGTGTGGGAACGATCTTGGCAGGATCGCATTTGGCAGGTTTGGTGGGATCCATATCCGGAATCACGCTGGTCATGCCCATGGCGAGTGTGAAGAGAGCAAACAGGGGAAAGCCCGGCAGATCTTTATGTGAGGAATCCAAGGAAAACATTTCTTGCAGCATGTGAGTCTGGGCCGTGAGTATCCCGTGAGTGGTCATGACCCCCTTGGGAGTTCCTGTGCCTCCGGAAGTGAAGAGAATCGCTGCGGTGTCGGAAGGCTTGGCATCAAAGACTTTGAAGTCCGTTGATTCTGCATCGAGGTCTTTCAGAAGATTCGGTGCCAGGAAAAAATTCGGAGAAACAGTCCACGCCCACTTCACGGATTTAAATGAAGAAGCAAACACCCGGCGCAGGACATGCACCACATTCACTGCAATCATTCCCTCCGGAGCGACTTCACTCAATGCCTTCAACAGGTTTTTGCGACCCATTCCAGGATCAATCAACACAGGAATGGCACCGAGCTTAAAAAGCGCAAAGGTGATGATGGAAAAATCTAATGACGGCCTTACGAACAAAGCCACGCGCGCTCCAGGCCGAACGCCTGAGTTATGCAGACGCTGCGCCATTTGCTGAGAACGGCGCTCGAACTGAGCGAACGTATAAAACGATCCATCCCACATCGTGACGGAGGCTTTGTTAGGATGCAGGCGCGCTTGTTCTTGGATAAGCGCGGCGATGTTCACTGCGTGCGTCCGATGAAGCTGGTGATGGAGTCGATCGCCTTCTTCGGTGCGTCCTCTAGCACATAGTGACCGGCATCAGCGATCCAGTGGGCCTCGGCATCTGGATAAATGCGCAGCCAGCGCTCGAAGAAGTCTTTGTTGAAGCAGAAATCTAATCCACCCCAGACAATGAGCTTGGGAACCTTGAGCTTTGAAAGTTGCGACTCCACGGTCTGCAACGTTTTCCAACTGCGATGAGTCTCATCCAAAGGAATGTCTTGCACAAAACGCGACACAGCGATGCGGTTTTCATAGGTGTCATAAGGCGCAAGATAGGCGGCCTTGACCGCTGAGGGCAATCGGCGTTTGGTAGTCATGAACGTGGCGGGCCAAGCAAAACCATTCAACGAGCGCACGAGAAATTCACCGAACTTACCCGCCTTGCAAAGAGCAATACGTTTTGGAATATCCGGACTTAAGAACGCTGCCGTATTGAGAATCACGATGCGCTTAATGAGGTGCGGGTGACGAGTGGCAAACCCCATCCCAATCGCTCCCCCCCAATCATGAACAACTAACGTGATGTCTTTCAAATCAAGAAACGCGACGAGCTTCTCAAGATTCTGAATATGGTTCTCTAGCGTGTATTCATAATCCTGCGGCTTATCCGAAAACCCACACCCCATATGATCAGGAACAACACAGCGAAAATGTTTTGAATAGGCCGTGATCAAGTGACGATAGTAAAATGACCAGGTCGGATTTCCATGCACCATCAACATGGCAGGCCCGCTGCCTTCGTCCACGTAATTGAGGTTCAATCCATTCAAACCGAGGAAGTGATGCTTCCAGGGATAAAGTTCAGTGGACACATTTTTCATGGCATCTCCAAGGCGAGCATGGTGCTCGTCAAACCGGAACCAATTCCTGTCAACGCGACCCGATCTCCGCAGGCAAAAAATCCTGCGGTGTGCGCTTTAATAAAAGTCAGCGGCAAGGCGGCCGAGCCAGTGTTGCCGTAATCAGGGAAGGTCATATAGTCAGGCACATCCACCACACCCAGCGCTTCTTGGAAGCCACGGCGATGAGTGCTGCCCACTTGATGGGCGATAATTTTGTTCGGGCGTGGGAAATCATTTTGGAACTCGTCCCAAGTGGCGCGCGCCAGAGCGACACCAGCTTTCATGAGCGCTTCAGAGTCCGTCTCCATCACGAGGTCTTCGAGCGTGCCCGAGCCTTGGCAAAGCTCCACGGCACTTGAGTCCGTCAGTGTATGCCCGCCGATGATTTTTGGCGCCGTGGGTGCCAAAGTCTCATGGGTCAAGAGCCAGGCGACACCGGCAGAACCGATGGTGAGTGAGGCGATATATTTTTTAATGGACTGGCGAGTGATGCTGGCATCATCACGCAAGATCTCCAGTGTTTTCAAAAGAAGTGGGCCAGAGTTCTCCCCGGAGACAATCAACGCAGCTTTAATGTGGCCCGCTTCAATTTGTTGTGCGGCGATCAGGGCCGCCGACACCACGCCGAGGCACGCGTTTGAAAGATCAAACAACATGCACTTCGGACTAAGACCTAATTGATGGTGAACCATGCTGGCGGTGGCCGGTTCTAAAAAATCCCGACAGACAGAAGCATGAATCAAAAGCCCAATGTCTTCTTTATGAAAAGTTCCAATGGCCTTCAATCCAGCTGCGGTGGCAATGCTCGATGGTCGTGTGCCCCGTGGCCAATAACCGCGACGCTTTATTCCAGTTTGCAGCTCGAGGCGGCCGGCCGGAAGCTTGAGGCGTTCATAGGTGGCGTTGAGCTGCACTTCAATCTCATCACTCGTGAGAAAATGGGCAGGCTCCTCTACACCCCAAGACTTTAAGCGCACGTGATGGAACTTCACTGAGGTGCCTCCATCAGTCCATGCAGATTTGCCATGGAGATCCCCGACAGCATGGCCCCGATGATGCCCAAGAAACCTTGGTCAGTACCGATGATAAAAAGATTTTCTACCGGCGTGCGACCATCACGGGTTTTATCAATCGAGCCATAGACAGTGCCATCTTTGTGCCAGGTGTAGCGTTCGATGGTTGTAGGGCTGAAAACATCCGTGAAGCGTAATTGCGCATCGTAGGTCGGAAATAATTTTTTAATCAGCGCTTTGGCACTTTCGGCGACTTCTTCTTTTTTGGCGTCGTAATCTGTGCGCACCAAATCCGCCCATTGACGGTAGTTCGCCATATAGGTTACGCGCACAGTACCCTCGCCCGCTGAGTTCTGGCGTTCGTAGTTGTCTGGCAGGCATACGACGGCTGAAGCGCTGTCGTAATAGTGTGCGGCCGGGCGGTAAGCGTAGGTAGGAGCGTTGTTGTAGAAAACAATGGTGGCATCATCGGCAGGCTTCTTGTCGAAGACAAAGATAGATTCCAAAAATGTCATCTTTCCTACACGGGGCTGAGTTTGAAAATGCCCGTCATCCACGCGCATCGCTGTTTCTGGCAGGCCTATGCTGGAGAAGATATGGGTGGCACGGAGTTCTTCACCGTTATCCAGTTTCACGCCAACCGCTTTGCCATTTTCAGTGAGGATGCGGGCCACCGATGTACGGTAGCGAAGCTCGCCACCATTTTCGGCGTATTTATCAACCAGCAACTTGATGATGCGACGGACGCCGCCTTCCGGACGAGCAAAGCCTTCGAAGTAGAGAGATTTAAACATGATCACAAACTGCGCGAAATCCATGTCGTCTTCCCAGGCGCTGCCATAAATCAGCAGTGGCGCCAGGAGCATTTCTAGCAACAACGGGTCAGTAATGATCGTCGCAAGTTTTACGCGTGTGGATTGATACCCGAGTGAAAGATCCAGCTCATTGAACTCGCGCACTGTCGTAGCAAGGTGAGCAAACTGATCTTTCTGATGAGGAAAACGCTCGTGAACTTCACTCTCCAGCAGCTCAAAGTCATTGGAGAACTTTAGCTGGGCCTCCGGAAAGTGAATCACGGAATGGGTTTGCGGATGGAGCTTAAAATCATCCCAAGACAAACGGAGCTGCTTCAAGAGTTTTGAGAAAGGTTTCCCCTTCTCGCCTTTCTTGATGAAATTCGTGAGCGCATGCAGGCCGACATCAAAAGGGCGGACGCCGCCCTCTTCAAAATTTCTTCGCTGATAATAGGAGTTGAGGCCGCCAGGGATACTGTGTTTTTCCAGGATCACAACCTTCTTGCCGAACATGGCAAGACGGATTCCGGCGGCAAGGCCTGACATGCCGGCCCCGATGATTATTGCATCATGGGCCATGGCCTATTACTGCATTTTCGGAGTGAGGTAAGACACGCAAGACGCCATGGTGGCGAGCTTCGGGTAGTCTTCCGCTGGCACTTCGACTTTGTGGCGTTTGCGCAATTCCATCACGATATCCAAGAAGTCCATGGAATCGAGGTCGAGCTGCTCACGAAGGCTGACTTCGTCTTTGAGTGCTGTCATGTCCTCGTCAGGAGCGATGTCGCTGATGATGTTGAGGACGACTTGGCGGACTTGTTCTTGATTCATGACGACTCCTTACGACTCGTATCTTTTAACGATCAAAGCAGAATTGATTCCCAACATCCCGAAAGAGTTGTTGAGGATGGTTTTTACATTACATTTTACCGGCGTGTGCAGGACGAGATTCGGGATCGCGCACTCCGGATCAAGCTCCACGGTGCCGATGCCCGGATGAACGAAACCATCCACAAAGGATGGAATATTGCCGGCAAGCTCCAGTGAGCCAGCGGCGCCCATGGCATGACCGATGTGGCCCTTGGTGAAGTTCACATACGTTTTAGCGGACTCAACGAAGGCCTCACGAACACCGGCCGACTCAGCGATGTCGCCTGCACCCGTTCCCGTGGCATGCATGTTCACGATGTCGATGTCTGAGGGCTGCATGCCGGCGCGACGAAGAGCGAGGTGCATACACTGAACCTGGCGGTCAGGATTAGGGTTCACGAAATCGCTCGCGTCGGAATTTACCGCCCACCCCGCAAGTTCGCAGATGATATGTGCGCCACGCTTAAGGGCATCTTCCAAGCGCTCGAGCACGTAGATCGCACCGCCTTCAGAGATGGCGATACCGGTGCGGGTTTTGCAAAGGGGACGAGAAGCTTTAGTGGGATCTTCGTGGTTGGCGAGCGCACCTTGAGCAGCAAACGCCGCGAAGATACCAAAGGTCTGCGGTGACTCAGAAACGCCGCCAGCAAGTGCGACGTCGACTTCACCGAGGATCAACTGCTGTGCACCTGCGATGATCCCGACGTTTCCGCCAGCGCACGCAGCACCAAGCGTGTAATGGGGGCCAGTGATACCTTTGTTGAGGGTCACTTCGCCTGCCGGGTTGTTGGCGACTGTGCGTGGATTGTGGTGCGGTGACCACGACTTCCAATCGAGATTATTTTGGTGCATCTCGAAGATTTCATTTTCAGTTTCGACGTTGCCGTGCTCGGTGATGCCTAAGAAAACTCCGACGCGTGATTTATCAACGTTGGCCCAGTCGAGTTTGGCATTCTCGATGGCTTCGTTCGCACACCAAATGGAAATACTGCCCGCACGTGTGCCACGACGACGCATTTTTTTTGATTGGTATTTGAATTCATCGAAGTCGCACAGACCTGCAACTTGCTGACCCATGTAGCGAATTTCCGTGTGACGAACTCCAGAAACACCACGCAAAAGTGCATCCCGAAAACTCTCTAATGAGTTTCCGTTCGGGGCCGTGAGGCCGATTCCGGTGACGACGATTCTGTGCTGCCCTGCCATATAAATGCCCTTGGAGCTAAAGCAGTAAAATAACTACCGTGGGGGGGGGGAATCGTCTATACACATATGTTAAAAAACACGTCCCCGAGACTCAGAAACAATTAAGAGTCGCTACAGGAAATGACAATGCACACAATCGAATCCTCCCTGCTATAGTTGTGCTTCGTTTTAACAGGATAAATGTGAATGGGAGTTGCTCCATGGAAAATCTAATTGTTATCTCTAAAGTTAAGAAATTCATCAAAGACAAGTCTGAGTTCAACACCTCGGCTGGCTTCTTTGAGCCCCTTAACGCTGACCTGGTAAAGAGCTGCCGCGACGCTGTTGCACACGCTCAAAAGCTTGGTCGCAAGACTGTTATGGGTAAGGACTTCAATTTGTACGTAGAGGGCCAAGGCCAAGACGAAGCTCTTGTCGTGACCAGCAAAGTCAAAAAATTCATTAAAGACGAAGCCGGCCTGTCGACGTCTTCTCAAGCTATTGAACAGCTTACAGTGCGCGTTCAAACGATCTGCCTTAAGGCGATCGAAAACGCTAAGTCTGACAAACGTAAGACTGTCATGGACCGCGATTTCACGGCCCCGACCACTCTCGCTTAAGAATCTTGCGGGGAAGCAGTTAAAGCTGCTTCCCCGCCTTTGCCTACAAACGGCACAGTCAAAAGATAACTTCCCAAACAACTCAGCACAGTCCAGATCACAGGCGCATCTGCTTCTATGACGAAGTGGCACACGAACCACACGACGATGCTCGTGGTCATCGCCACCAGCGCGCTAATGTGATTTCCCATTCTCGAAAAGAGGGCAAAGCACACCATCACTAAGATGGTTGGGCCACCCAAACTCGAGGCCGTCTCCACCATGCCTGACACTGATTCAGAACTAAAGGTGATGCCATAAGCGATCAGGCCCGACACCATGACTCCAATCCGGGCGATGAGGACTTTTTGTTTATCGGTCAGATTTGGGTAGTGGGCATAGAGTAAATTGTGAGTCGCCAAAGCCGAGACCGCCAAAAGAGTCGAGTCGACTGTGGAAAGAATCGCCGCAACCAGTGCGCCGACAAAGATCACATAGAGGAAAACGTTGAGATGTTGCTTCGCCAACAACGGCATGATGCTATCGGTTTCAGCGAGGTTCGGGTGATACACATGCCCAAGCAGACCGACTCCGATGGGAATTAACCCAACGAGAAGATAAATACCGGCCGCCCGCCAGGCAGAATTCACTGCTACCTTTGCCGATCGTGAGGCCGATACGCGACTGACTAGCTCTTGGCTCATCAAAGAACCTAGAATCGGCACGAGCCACATCTCCCAACGACTCATCCAGCTCCCGCTCTCCAGCTTGAAGAAATCAAGATCCGCAGGTTTCACCTGGGCCCAAGCGGCAGCTGGCCCCCCGAGCTCCATCACGAGGACTGCAAGTAGAATTCCTAGACCGATGATGATGCAGATGCCTTGAATGAGATCATTGTAAGCATCAGCAAGGAGGCCGCCAAACATGGTGTAGATAATCACGACAGCAGCGGCCACCGTGACCGCAACACTCACGTTAAAATCTGAAGTCACATGAATGATCTGACCGAAAGCGCGAATCTGCGCTCCGGCCCAGACGAGGCTCGACGGAATCATGATCAGTGCGGCCATCTTCTCTGCGGTGGGTGAGAAGCGCTTGCGAAAAAGATCGGGCAGTGTGGTGATCTGCTTATTCCATAGCACGCGCGCGAAGAATGTCGCCATAAGCATGATACAGATGGTGTACCCAAAAGGATCCGCATGAGTGCCGCTAATCCCTTCTCGCAGCACACGGCCCGAAGTGCCGATGCATGATTCGGCTCCGAACCATGTCGCAAAAATAGAAAAAGTTCCCAGGAACGGACCAAGGCTTCGGCCGGCAAGAAAGTAGTCGTCATCGGTTTTAATTTTCTTCGAGACGACATAACCCACATAGACCATGCCGACCACATATATACTGATACCGAAGAGCTCCCAGTTCATTAACTATTCTCCAATCGCGAGACCTTCACCTCGCGGGTCACTCACGCCGATCCATGCGTTGCCCACGCGCTGAATGGCTTGAATCTGACAGCCCAAAGCTTGGCGTTTCACATTATGACCACGGCCTTCGAGGTCTTTAAATGCGGCCTTCGGCAAGAAGGGTTTCTCTACCCGCAATTCTTCCGGCATCCACTGGTGATGCACTCGCGTAGCCGCGACGGCATCGTACAAAGGCAAACGGAATTCGAGAACATTGAGCATGGTCTGGGCGACACAAGAAATAATTCGTGTCCCTGAAGGTGTGCCCAGGGCCAGGAAGGGTTTGCCATCTTTTAACACGAGCGTTGGGCTCATGCTTGATAGTGGCCGCTTACGAGGGGCCACCAGATTTTTATCCCCACCGATGGCGCCAAAGAGATTCGAGGCGCCCACCGCTTGGGCGAAATCATCCATTTCGTTGTTCAAAACAATGCCAGTTCCTCGAGCGACGAGACCGCTACCAAACCAACCGTTGATGGTTTGGGTAGAAACGACGATGTTCTCCTCAGAATCGGCGAGACTGAAGTGTGTGGTTTCCGTTTTGTCGTCTGGAATAGCAGGCAACGGAAAATCCTTTGATGAACGTGCCTTTGGCCCGAAGTACTTTTGCATCGCCTGTGCGTAGCCCTTAGAACTGAGTTGCTTCGAGGGAATCGGCGAGAAATCAGGATCACCCATGTACTTTGCACGATCAGCAAAACTGATCTGCATCGCCGTAGCGAGACGGTGAATCGACTCTGGATGTTGGGGCCCCCACTGCGAAAGATTTTGTTGCTCAAGCAAGTTCAAGATCTGCACCACGTGAGTGCCGCCTGAGCTCGGAGGGGGCATCGAGATAATCTTGAAGCCATGGTAGCTTCCCTCGATGGCTGCACGCTCTTTGGCGCGATAACCTTGCAGATCTTGCGTGGTCATGATGCCGCCATTACTACGCACGGTATGCACGATATTTTTAGCCACGGCCCCTTCGTAGAATCCGCGAACGCCCTGCTGGGCGATGATGCGCAAGGTTTTCCCGAGGTCCGCTTGCTTCAAGATGTGGCCCACCGGTGGGATTGAACCATCCGGCATGAAGAAAATTTTCGCAGCATCGGCATCGGCTTTAAGGCGGGGTGATTCTTCTTTGATGGCATCAATCAAATGCGGATAAACGGGAAGCCCTTCTTCAGCGAGGCGAATCGCCGGTTGAACAGTGGCGGCCCAAGGAAGTTTGCCCCAGCGCTGATGAATTTCCCACAAACCACGAACGATCCCCGGCACGGCCACCGCGAAAGGTCCGTAGATGGATTTCTCTGGATCAGGAGTGCCATCGGCCTTGAGGAACATTTTGGCATGGCCCTTGAGAGGTGCGATTTCGCGGAAGTCCCACACATAGGATTTTCCTGTTTTCTTCTCGTAGAATATCAAAAAGCCGCCGCCACCAATGCCGGTAGACTGGGGGCGTTCGACTGAAATCGCAAATGACACCGCCACCGCTGCATCGATAATATTTCCACCTTGGCGGAACATTTCGAGACCGGCCTGAGAAGAAACGGTTCCTTGTGAGGTGATCATCACGCCCTGAGAAGTGGCTTCATGCTGAGCACGGGTATGGCCCGGAAGCAGCTCGACCGTCCTGAGGCCTTCAGGTTTTTTACTTGAACAGCCCACCAAAAAGACGAGTAAAACACTCAGTATGCGCACACAAACTCCTTGTCGTGATAAGCTTTAAGCGAAACATGTTTGATGAGGTATTGTCGAGAGGTGTTGCGTGGAACTTCATGAGAGTTGGGTCACTGAAAAGAATGCGCTTTCAAGAGAATGGAAGTTCAAAAACTTCCGGCTCGCCCTCGCCTTCGCCAACGCCGTAGGGGCAGTGGCGGAAGAACTCAAGCACCACCCAGATATTGAGTTGGGCTGGGGTTACGTTCGACTCAAGATTACGACCCATGATGCGGGCCATACCCTGACGGAGAAAGACTTCCAACTGGCGCTAAGAATCGATCAGCTGTCCTGACCTACCATCTCGCGGCGAACATGGCGTAAAAACTCACGCTGCTCTTCGCTTTTTCCCAGCAAATAACTAGCGGCCGGATCAATCACACAGCCTTCCAAGGCCTGACGTCCGAGCAGCATGCGAAAACCCATGTCGCGACGATTGGCGAGTGTGACTTCGATGGTTCGTTCTTCGAGTCCCAGAAGAACCTCCATGGCGACCACAAAACGCTCGCTCCCGAGGCCACCCGAGTTCGTCACTTTACGACGATCAAGCAAGGGCGCCACAACTTCCATCCCCATGGCGAGTGAGCGCTGCACAGGCATAAGCAGAAAACGCACGTGAGGAACGCCCTCGATGGTGCAAGGTTCTGGGTCGAGGGCATGCAGACTGGAAGTCCGTGCACCCGTATCAATTTTGGCCTTAACCGCGGGAAGACCCCACGACGGAAGACCAACCCACTCACGCCAGCCCAAACGTATTCTATTTTTCATTCCAAGAGTATAGGACCACCGCTTAAGGCTGGAAACCCTGCTAGAGGGAAAAAGCTGCTTTATAGGCCTTTAAACTTGCGGTGTGCCAGAGGCCCGCTACAATGATTAAAACAGGATGTTTTACTCGTCAGACATGAGGTCTTAATGAAATTTTCTCTCCTTCTCACTCTCGTCGTTGCCACAGGCTGCTCGCAGATGCGTCGTCATGTGGCCAGTGGTTCAAAGCCTGAGGCTAAACAGGTGATGGATACCGCAGAGCTAGAATGGTCGGCGCTGGAAAAACTTGATGAGAACGGCGACAACACCCACGCCTTGGTTGATACCCAGGCCAGTGATGGTGAGATTGCTGCGGCCCAAGGCGGCAGCCCGGATGAAACGGAAGCCGTGGAGGAATCTTACACATCTCGCCCGTTCCTTAAAAAAGTTCGCACCAAGCGTGTAAAATTCTGGATTGATTATTTCACCGTAAAACAACGTGATCGTTTTCAACGTTTCTTGAACAACGGAGCACTTTACCGTCCAATCATCGAGAAAATTTTTGACCAAGAAGGCGTGCCCCGCGAACTCTTTTTTGTGGGCCTTATTGAATCAGGTTACTACCTGGGCGCCCACTCACATGCCAGTGCTGTCGGCCCTTGGCAGTTCATCCGTGGCACCGGTCTTCGTTACGGTTTGGCGATCAACAAAGAACTCGACGAGCGTCGTGATATCTTCAAGGCCACTCAGGCCGCCGCGAACTATTTCAAGGATCTCAACAACATTTTTTCTTCTTGGGAATTGGCCCTCGCCGCCTACAATTCTGGCGAATACGGTGTGATCCGTCGGATCACCAAATTCAAGACACGTGACTACTACCAGCTTTCTCGTAATCAGCAGCTTCCTGCAGAAACCATCAACTACGTGCCTAAAGTCATTGCGGCCATGCATGTGGCCGATAACTATGAGAAGTACGGCTTCACCATCCCCACAGCGGCCGCTCGTTTTTGGCAAAAAACCAAGACAGTGTCTGCTCCGCGGAACACCAACCTCAAAAGCCTCGCTCGTCAGCTAGGCGTGTCTTCAACCTTGCTCGTTAAATTAAATCCTGAACTTCGTCGTGCGAAGACCCCGAGCTACGCTCCCGGTGGTTACCAGTTGCGTGTTCCGGCCGACAAACACACCGAATGGATGGAGACGCTGGTGGCCGATGCTCCTCAAGAAAAAAATCGCGTCAAAGAGATCGAAGTTCTTCGTGAGAAAGTCTTGAATCCCCCAGCTTACGTCGCCCCAGTCGTTCGTGCCGCCGTCACTCACAAAGTTCGTCGCGGCGAAACACTTTCCAGCGTGGCGCGCAAACATAAGATGTCTTTGCGAGAAATTGCTCTCCTGAATAAGCTCACCACGCGCTCAAAGGTTCGCATCGGTCAGAACTTGAAGCTGGAGAAAACCAGGGATGTCGTCGTTTCACGTGTCTCTGCTCAACGCCGCGAAAGAAAGCCGGCCGCTGCTCCGATCGTCTACCGTCTAGGAAATGGCGAAACATTGACGGATGTGGCCCGCTGGTTTGGCAAGAGCGTGAATGAGATCAAGACTGCCAACAGCATCAAGAAGGGCCGCTCACTGCATGTCGGTGCGAAAGTGAAAATCCCCGATACTCGTCGCGGGACCTATACTGTTCGTCGCGGTGACTATGTGATCAAGGTCGCGCAGAAGTTTAACCTCAATCAAACTGCGTTGATGAAGTTAAATAATCTCAAGCGCGCGCAACTTGTTCCGGGCCAACGCCTTGTCGTTAATCTCGAATAAATTCGGGATCAAACAACTTGAAGGTGGCCTTGATCGGTAGATGATCTGAGGCTGAGGCATGAGCGCCCGAAACAACTTCGGCGCTCATAAAAGACCAGCCTGGGGCATGGTAGATGTAATCCAAGCGACGATCAGGTCTGACAGATGGAAACGTGAACCAGTTTTCCTCTTTCTGTAGATAAGCGCCGTGCTCAACGATTTCCGTCAGCGGCAGCGCTTTGAGAATGGTGTAGCTCTTATCTTCCCAGTACACATCACTCGGATTCGCAAAGCCAGAGCGCTTCATCGCTCCTTCCGGCAGCATATTAAAATCACCGGCGATGAAATCAAGTTTGGTTTTTTTAGCGTAGTCTACAAGCTCACGGGCCTGAGCATCTTTGGTGGCATGATCAAAGGCTTCCAAGTGTAAATTCACCAGCCTCATCTCGCGGCCATGAACCTTGATGGTGACGACTTGAAAATACCGGTAGAGATAGAACAGGTTATACCACCAGGCCTTGGCAGTGGGTTTCGTCAGAAGATGGACTTCGTTTTTGACGATCGGCCAGCGCGAAAGCATCGCTCCACCCGACAACATGCGACCGAATTGTCGATTGAACGGCCAGTAAGGAAACGGAACATACTGCGTGCGCCAAGACTCCGCTCGGGCCCAATGTTTAAGGCCGGTTTTCTGTGCCAGAATTTTCAATTGATCCATTTGCTGGGAACGAGAAGAGGCAAAATCGATTTCTTGTAAAAAGACCACGTCAGCTCCCGCCAACTTAATGGCGTCACTGATGCGTTCTAGGTTTTTACCAAAGAACGCTTTGTCCCGTGGAGTGTAATCTGGAGTTCCCTCTGAGCCCATGCCATAGGCATAGGCCATATTCCACGACATCAACGTGAGGGTCGTGGGACGTTCGTTAGCATCACTTACGCCAGTTCTTTCAACACCGATGAGACCATTTTCCCAGCGCGGAGAAAGCTCCCACGGGTAAGTCGCCCAAACGAAAAAAATCAGCAGAGGGGCCAGCAGGCACATGCCTACGATCATAAACATCTTCATCGACACACCTTTCCTTGCACATAAACTTGTTCCACCCGGCCAGGAAACGTCACGCCGACAAAAGGATTATGTCCCGCCTTCGTGCGCAGATCTTCTTGATTGAGAGTCATTTTGGCTTTGAGATTCAACACCGTCACATTGGCCACAAAGCCGAATTGCAGATACCCGAATCCTTGTCCAAACTTCTTCCAATCGCTGTGCCATTGCTGGAGCGTCGGAAGAAAGGTGTTCGCAAACTGACCTGGATTTTCACAGGCCATTAAAGCGATACGCTCAGGAGTAAACTTTTGATCCTGCAAAAGCCAAGTGACAAAAGCGCCGTAGCTATCGAGCCCCGTGAGCCCTGAGGTGCCTTTGAGTTTTTCGTCATGAGAATGGGGCGCATGATCAGTGGCGAGAAAATCAATCTCACCCGTGCGAGCTGCCACGAGCATCGCCTCGCGGTCTTGCTCTTCACGGATGGGCGGATTCATCTGAAAGAAGCCACGATCTTTTTCTGCTAATTGCGATTGAGAAAAATAGAGATGCTGAGGTGTGACCTCCGCCTGCACAAAGACTCCACGCTTACGTGCTTCGCGAATCAAGGGCAAGCCCTCACCTGCGCTGTAATGGCAAAGCTTCCCTTTGAGCTGAAACTTTTCAATTAAACGCAGGGCCGTTTGGGTGGCCAGAACCTCGCATTCGACCGGGCGACGTAAGTGATGCGCATGTTCGTGTTTGTGCTTATTCATCTCCACGGGGTCTTCGCAGTGAAAACTCACCCACTGACCACGGTAGTGCTGGAGCACGTTTTCAAGTTCTTGATCGTCCTTGAAAAACAACTCTCCAATAGATGGCCCCATGTAGGCCTTGTAAGGCACAGTGGCACTCAGCGGACGAGTCTCCGGGCCAATGCCGGCATAAAGTAAAATTGAAATAGGCGCACGGGAGGCGAGCTGAAGTTTTGCTCTATAAGACGCATCATCAATCGGAGGGATCGGGTTGTTGGGCATGTCCGCGACGTGGGTGACTCCCCCATTCATGGCGGCCGCTGACGCTGTAAAAAAATCTTCTTTGTAGAGGTGCTGACCGGACACATCTTCGCGGGCGTGAATATGAATATCGCCCATGCCCGCAAAGGCCAAGCAATCATCTGAGTACTGAGCATCAAGTTGATGGGCGGGAACCCCGAGCTTACCGAAAGCCACGATGAGACCTGTGGTCTCATCAAACGCCAACTGTTGGCGATCCACTCCCTGAGACGTCGCAAAAACGGCTTCGATGGTTTTCAGCGGGCCTCCCTGCGTACCGTGGTGGCACTCCCTTGCTGCGTGGGCATGGTGGTGATCTCATCGATACAAACATGGCGCGGCTGCTCGAGCATGAACTGAATTTGGCGAGCAATGTCTTCGCCCGTTAAGGGCTTCATCCCGGCGTAGACGGCATCAGCGGTTTGCTGGTCACCGCGAAAGCGCACCACGGAAAACTCCGTCTCCACCATGCCGGGAGAAATCTGCATCACGCGTACATTGCGCCCGCAGGTTTCTTCGCGCAACACTTTGGTGAACGCCCACACGGCGTGCTTGGCGGCACAGTAAACCGCACCACCTGGATAGGTCACCTGACCTGCGATGCTGCACACGTTGAGAATGTCACCTTGCTGGCGCGCGAGCATGCCCGGCAAAACAGCATGCGTGAGACGAAACAGTGCCGAGACATTCACATCCATCATCTGCTGCCAGTCTTGGGGATTTGAAACCTCAACCGTATCTCGCCCGAGAGCAAGGCCTGCATTGTTGATGAGCACATCAAAATCTAGTCCCTTGCTGCGCTTCAACTCATCGATGAAATCAGCGGCTGCCACATCATGGGCCAAGTACTGGGCGCCAAGTTCATGCGCCAGCTCGCGTAAACGATCTTCCCGGCGTGCGACGAGAAATAGTTGAGCGCCACAGACAGACAAGGCCCGTGCGGTGGCAAGACCGATGCCGCTGGAGGCGCCGGTAATAAGAACTCGTAGATTTTTCAGAGGAGAAGACATGCGAGGAGTCTAGCAAGAGGAGAATCTAGTCGGCCAGTCTCAAGGATCGATATGGCCTAAGACATTCAATGACCATTCATCGAGTGTTCCCACCACATCGTCATCGTAGCCGTCGATGACTTTCACTGTCCAAGTTCCGAGGGCCGTTTCACCGTAGAAAGCGTGCGTGGTGAGAACCACGTCAAGATCGGCGTCCGGCTGAGTGCCTCCTTCCGTGGGAACGAAGAGGGCATTGTTGATGTTTAACAAAATACTCTTTGTCCCTGAAGGAGATGTCAGCTCCACGCCCACTTGGCCGACGCGCGCGTGAGTGATTTTGACCTTGAGCTGGACAGACTCAACGATGGTGTCCGTTGCATAAGTTGGAGCATTGATCGTCAGTGCGCTGGTGGCACCGGCGGCACTGGCATCGGGAATTGCAAGTGCAAGGCCGGTACGGCCCTCGGCGGCGTCGTCGAAATCGGGGTTGGTTTCAAACCATTCATCCGGAAGACTCATCGGAAAGACTGTCGAAAACCAGGCCTCAGTCAACGCATTTCCTGCGTGCACTCGACCAAACCCATACCAATTGTGAAATGCCCTCCCGGCCGCATTCGTCACCCAGCCTTGTTCGTAGACATGGCCGGCCAGCCGCAGTCCCGGAACTGGGTGATCCGTGTCGGTTGAAGGCAGGGCGGCACCTTCTATAGAGAGAGACAAGATCTCCTTCACCTCCCGCCAAGTGAGGTTCGGATTTACCGAAAGCATGAGGGCGATCACGCCTGTGACATTGGGTGCCGCCGAAGATGTCCCGTTCATGGTCGAGGTGTAGTTACACTGCGGATTGAATGTGGTGAAGGTACTTGATGAATTCGCCGTTTCAAAATCGTTATAGGTCCAAAGACCCGTGTTCGTCGAAAAGCCTTGTGAACAAGACGCGAGATCTGTGGT
>JAUKPQ010050568.1:0-28624 GCA_032273045.1 Chloridella minuta | reverse complement strand
AATATTGGATCAACTGGAGCAACAGGCGCAACTGGTACACAGGGAGCTACAGGCGCTACTGGAGCAGGTGCTACTGGAGCCACAGGTGCTACAGGTGCTACTGGAAATATTGGATCAACTGGAGCAACAGGCGCAACTGGTACACAGGGAGCTACAGGCGCTACTGGAGCAGGTGCTACTGGAGCCACAGGTGCTACAGGTGCTACTGGAAATATTGGATCAACTGGAGCAACAGGCGCAACTGGTACACAGGGAGCTACAGGCGCTACTGGAGCAGGTGCTACTGGTGCTACAGGTGCAACAGGTGTAACTGGTACACAGGGAGCTACAGGAGCAACTGGCGCAGGAGCTACAGGAGCAACTGGTATACAAGGAACAACTGGTGCTACTGGAGCAACCGGATTCCAAGGAGCTACAGGTGCTACTGGCATCATAGGTGGTGCTAATACGCAAGTGTTATTTAATGACGCATCTGCTTCTAATGGTAGTGCTAACTTTACATTTAATAAAACAACTAACTTATTAACATTAATTGGTAATGCAAATATTGCAGCGAGTACCCCGCCAACTGCTGACATGGTTACAATAACCAATGCAGGTCAGGGGACAATTACATCAGGTGTAAGTGCATTGCAAGTAAATTATGTAGGTGGTGCTGCGGCAGTTGAAGCATCAGCTAGTAGAGTTGACTTAACTCCCGGCGGAACTACAGGTGGTACTTGGAACGGCTTCAGATTTGTAGCAGCAGGAGCAGCAGCATCCGGTGTTACAATGAATGCTATTAAGGTTGATAATAAAACCGCAGGTGCAGGTACGAGTACAGCACTATATGTTGGTACTGGTTGGGATAACATCTTAAACTACAACGGTACAATTGTCATCGATGGTTCCGGTCAGATCAGTAGATTAGCAAACGGTAATAGTAATGTAAATATTGCTACAGCGAATGGAAACGTAACTATAGCAGCAGTTGGTAATACCACTATGACTATTACTGGTACTGGTGTTAATATCGCAGGTACATTGAATACTGGTTCAGGTAATGCTAACGTAGGTAATCTAGGTACTGCTCAAGTATTGGCTACAGCTAACGTAACAGCACCTCAACTAATATCAAACGTTGCAACAGGTACTGCTCCGTTAGTAGTTACTTCAACTACGCTGGTCGCTAACTTAAATGCCGATTCACTTGAAGGATATAGCCCAGCATCAGCAAATACAGCAAGTACTATCGCACTAAGAGATGCTAGTGGTAACTTAAGTGCTAACTTCTTTATTGGTAATGGTAGTCAGTTAACTGGTATATCTGGAGGTGGCGGCGCTAGTATTAGCAATGGTAATAGTAACGTAAATATTGCTACTGCAAATGGTAATATTACTATGTCTGCTGTTGGTAATGCAAATATATTAGTCGTAACTGGCACTGGAGCAAACATTGCGGGTACTGCTAACGTTACAGGTAATATTATTGGTGGTAATATCATTGCTGGTACTGGTACAGGTGGTAACTTAACAGGTGCAAATATTATATCTGCTAACACCGGTACATTTAGTTCTAACATAACAGCAGGTAACGCTACAATAGGAACAGGTTCAGGTGGATCGTTAACCGGTGCTAACTTGATTAGTGCTAACTTCTTAGTTTCAAATGCATTGACAATTTCTGGTGCAGTAAGTGGTGTACCTAACGTAGCTACCATTGCAGGTAATTTGGGTTTAAGATCAGTAGCAGCAACTTATACAGATACTTCCGCAGCAGCAACCGTAGCTAATGCAGCAATTCATGCCATTGCAACTCCAACTATGGTTGGTTCTAATGCAATGACATATACGAACTTAGCTACGTTCTATATTCAGTCTAACCCAACAGCAAGTACAAATGCTACAGTAACTAACTCATACGCAATGTTTGTTGGCGCTGGTAATAGCTTCTTTGGTGGTAACATTCTTGGAACTTTAGCAAATGGTAACAGTAATGTAAGAATTGCTACTGCTAACGGTAACGTTACTGTAGCCGCAGTTGGTAATACAACATTGACGATTACTGGTACTGGTGTTAACGTAGCAGGTACGTTGAATACAGGTACTGGTATTATTACAACTACTGGTAACATTACTGGTGGTAACATCATTGGTATCATTGCTGCCGGTGCAAACGCAATTACAACTACTGGTAACATTACTGGTGGTAACATCATTGGTATTATTGCTGCCGGTGCAAACGCAATTACAACTACTGGTAACATTACTGGTGGTAACATCATTGGTATCATTGCTGCCGGTGCAAACGCAATCACAACTACTGGTAACATTACTGGTGGTAACATCATAGCATCAAATGGTCATATAAACAGTATTGCAACCGCGCTAAGTGCAGCAGGTACTACTCAAGCTACAGCAACTGCAATTACTAAAGACTTTAACGTTGTTAGTACTGTAGCAGCAGGCGCAGGTGTCGTATTACCATTAATAGCAGGTAGAAGAATGGCAATCATTAACACAAGTGCTAATGCATTATTAGTATATCCAGGTACTGCTGGTATAATTAACAGTTTAGCAGCGAATGCATCGTACTCAATGCCAGCAGGTGCTAAATTAGATTTCTTGTCTACTACAACTACTCAGTGGTATACTCTAAACGCTACTTACAATTAATAATTAAATTAATAAAGGTATATAAATGTCAATAACTTTTGCAGGAGTAACATTTGGTGGAATAACAGTTACGGTTCCGTCAGCGGTAGCACCAACCGCAGTTGACTATCTTGTCGTTGCAGGCGGCGGCGGCGGCGGTCAGACCGTTGCAGGCGGTGGCGGTGCGGGCGGATATAAAACTGCTACAAGTTTTGCAGTTGCATCTGGTACAGCACTTACGGTTACTGTTGGTGCCGGTGGTGCAGGTGGAACAACTAGTGCAGGATTTAATGGTGTCAACTCCGTGTTCAGCACTGCTACGTCTACTGGCGGTGGCGGTGGAGCTATCTGGCCTGCCGGTGCAGGCTTAGCTGGCGGTTCTGGCGGCGGCGGTTCAGGTTCCGATGGCGGCGTAGGTACTGGTGGTGCTGCATCCCCGTCTGGACAAGGTAACGCAGGTGGAAATGGTGCTAGCGGAGGGCGTCTTGCAGGTGGCGGTGGCGGAGCCGGAGCAGCTGGTGCTGCCGGTGGAACTATTGCTTCACAGGCGGGTGTTGGTGGTGTTGGTCTGCAATCTAGTATTTCTGGAACTGCTACTTACTACGCTGGCGGCGGTGGCGGTGGCGTTGACTCACAAACCCCCGGTGCTGGCGGTGACGGCGGCGGCGGCACAGGCGGAAGTAACTCAGTAGCTGCTACTGCGGGTACCGCAAATACTGGCGGCGGTGGTGGCGGTGGCGGAAATGGCGCCACGCTCAACGGTTTTGCAGGCGGTTCCGGTGTTGTCATCATCCGTTACCCTGATACTTACACTGCCGCAACATCGACTACAGGCTCCCCAACAATTACAGTGTCTGGCGGGTATAGAACATACAAATGGACCACTTCAGGTTCAATCACATTTTAATAAAGGAATAACATGAGTCATTTTGCAAAAATAGAAAATGGTATCGTTACAGAAGTAATCGTAATAGAACAAGATGTTCTTGATACAGGACTTTGGGGAGACCCATCATCTTGGGTGCAAACCAGTTATAACACACAGGGCGGACAACATCCAGAAGGTCGTCCATTACGAAAAAATTATGCAGGTGTAGGATACATTTACGATAGTGTGAGAGATGCGTTTTATACCCCTCAACCCTATCCTAGTTGGATACTAAACGAAGATACATGTTATTGGGAAGCACCTGTAGCTATGCCTACAGCAAACGAAGGTGAATTCTATGTATGGGATGAAGAAACAACAAGCTGGGTATTACAACAAAGATAATTAAATTATGAACACATATACATGGACAATTGAAAACATGGCAACCCAGAAAGAACTAGACACTTATCCTGATGTAGTTATACAAGTAGGATGGAATTGCACTGGTACAGACGGAACATATTACGCTGTTGTTCCTGGACTAACTAGAGTTCAGTTTCAAGGTACTGATTTTACTCCTTATGCTGATCTCACTCAAGATGATGTATTAAACTGGATATGGAGTTCTGGTGTTGACAAAGCTACTGTTGAATTAGAAATTGATGCACAGATAGAATTACAAGTTAATCCTCCTGTAGTAATACTACCTTTACCATGGAACTAAAATGATTTTAACTGGAATGAGATTAAGCGGTGGATTTAATTTTGCAGCACCCTCACTAACCGCAGTTGACTATCTTGTAGTAGCAGGCGGTGGAGCCGGTGCAGCACCTAATAGTGGTGTTATTGGTAACGGTGGCGGCGGTGCAGGTGGTTTATTATCCGGCTCTTATGCAGTAACTGCAGGGGATACAATCACAGTAACAGTAGGAGCAGGCGCCACCGGAACAGCTAATGGTCAAAATGCCCTTGCTGCTAATGGCATTGACTCTGCAATCACAGGTACAAGTGGAACGCAAACTGCATTAGGTGGCGGTAGTGCTAGATCGTATTACGGTGCAGCAGCAGCTTCTGCATCAGGCGGTAGTGGTGGCGGTGGTACATGGACTACAATTAGTGCAGGATCAGGTACAGCCGGACCACCAAGACAAGGTTATGATGGTGGCGCTGGTAGTAATAGTTCTAATTACTATGGCGGTGGTGGCGGTGGCGGTTCTACTGCTGTAGGCGGTGCCGGTACGGGTAGTGTTGGTGGCACAGGTGGTGCTGGTACCGTAAGCTCGATCTCAGGCACATCAGCAACTTATGCTGGTGGTGGCGGCGGCGGAACAGCAGGCGGAGGTTCTGGCAATAACGGCGGCGGCGCAAGTGGATATAACTACGGCGGTAACAACGCAGCAGGTGTCAATGGCAATCCAAATACAGGTGACGGTGGCGGTGGCGGTGGTGGCAGCACTGGGACTGGTTCTAATGGTGGTTCCGGTGTTGTTATTATTCGTTACCCAGACTCATTCGCATTGGCATCATCTACAACCGGATCTCCTACTATTACTACAACAGGTGGATATAGAATTTATAAATTCACCTCTTCTGGTTCAATAACTTTCTAATTGTCATTTGAAACTATACACAAGGAGAGATAATGTCTATAACTCTTACTAATTTGACCTTAAACGGAATGACTCTTTCAGGTACTACATTTACAGCGGTGGATTATTTAGTAGTTGCAGGTGGCGGCGCGGGTGGCGGCGCGGGTAGTGATGGTACTGCCGGTGGCGGCGGCGCAGGTGGACTACTAACAGGATCTTATGCAACCACAGCAGGTGTTCCAATTACTGTTACAGTTGGTACTGGCGGCACGGGCGTAAGTGACAACATTGGTGGTAAGGGTAATAATTCTGTTTTTGGAACAATAACTGCTACAGGCGGCGGATATGGCGGAGCCAATAATCAAGTACCCGGTACTGGTGGTTCAGGGGGCGGAGGCCATCAACTGCAACCAGCAGGTGGTGCTGGCAATACTCCTGCAACTACACCAATACAAGGATACGCCGGTGGTACTGGTATACAAGCAGCTCCGTACTATGGCGCCGGTGGTGGTGGTGGCTCAAGCGGTGTTGGTGGTAACGGAACTTCAACTGTCGCTGGCAACGGCGGAGCAGGTACTGTATCTACAATTACTGGAACTAGCGTAACATACGCTGGCGGTGGCGGCGGCTCTACATATAATTTCGGAACCGGAGGCACTGGTCAAGGCGGTGGCGGAAATGGCGCTAGTGGTCAAGCTAATGGAAGCCCTGGATCACCTAACACTGGTGGAGGTGGCGGTGGCGCTGGCGCAACAGGTGCCTTCACTGGAGGTAATGGTGGTTCGGGTATAGTAGTTATTGTATATTCAAATACGGCTTCAGATATCATTGCTTTCTCGGCTGGATTGGTTGTCAACGGTGTTACTACTACTGGTTCTAATGTACCTGCTTCTGATACAACATCTCGACCAGGATTTAAAATCTATAAATTTACTTCAGGTACCGGCACTGTAACTTTCTAAACATCGTTGTCAATAAATGATAAGTAGAGTGTGACTAATGTATTTCAATTAAACTATGAAGCAAGACTTAAGAGTTGGTACGACTTAAGAAAATCTCTAGAAGATAGTGATATAAAAACAATTTGCCTAGCAATAGACAACTGGTGGCAAAGAGCACCTCTACTAAATCATCATCTTCACCCAAATGATGTAGAAAACTGGCCCGGACCATGGGAATTACTAGTAGAAAATAACTACTGTCAAATTGCCAGAGGGCTAGGAATGATCTATACACTGCAACTAGTGGGCATCACAGACATTGACTTTTGCCTAGCAATAGACGATAATAGTGAAGAATGTGCCTTAGTCATGGTCGATAGTGCAAAATATATATGTAATTACTACCCTAATACGGTCATAAGTAATAGTCTAAAAGATTTCAGAGTGGCTAGTCATATGGACATGACCAAAATAAATAAAAAAATATAGGTGAAGAATGATTATAAATGTTATAAAACGTAGTGGTAAAAAAGAGCCGTTGATGCTAGAAAAATGGCAAGCACAAGTAGCAAAAGTATGTAATGGAATAGCAGACGTAAGCCCAAGTATGATTGAGATTAAATCTCAACTACACTTTTATGATGGCATTACCACAAATCAAATAGATAATATAACACTACGGGCAATTGTTGATCTAATTGACGTAGAATCAAACAGTGATGTAGGTCATACGAACTATCAATATGTAGCAGGTAAGCAGCGCATGAGCATGTTACGCAAAGACGTTTACGGCTCTTACACAGTTCCGCCATTGTACGAAATCGTTAAAAAGAACGTTGCAACTGGACTGTATACTAAAGAATTACTAGAATGGTATAGTGAAGAAGACTGGAACAAGATGGATGACTTCATCGATCATTCTAAGGACGAGACATACAGCTATGCCGCCATTGAACAATTGATTGAAAAGTATCTAGTAAAGAATCGTTCGACAAAGGAAATATATGAAACTCCTCAAGTTCGTTACATGGTTGCAGCAGCCACTGTTTTTCACAAAGAAGAACCCAATAACGCAAGAATGCGATACATCAAAGAGTATTACAATGCTGCAAGTGATGGTCTTTTTACTCTTGCTACTCCTGTTCTGGCTGGGCTGGGCACACCTACTAAACAATTTTCGAGTTGCGTCCTTATTCGGTCTGATGACGACCTTGATAGTATCTTTGCTTCTGGTGAAATGATGGCAAAGTATGCTAGCAAACGTGCTGGCATTGGTTTGGAAATTGGAAGACTACGCCCACTAGGTAGTCCTATTCGTGGTGGAGAAATTATGCACACAGGAATGATTCCATTCTTGAAGAAATGGTTTGGTGATTTAAGAAGTTGTAGTCAAGGAGGTATTCGTAATGCAAGTGCTACTGTGTTTTATCCTATATGGCATCATCAGTTTGATGACCTTATTGTTCTTAAGAACAATCAAGGGACCGAAGAAACCCGTGTTAGACACATGGACTATGGTGTGGTTCTATCCGCATTTTTCTGGCGTAGATTCAAAAACAAAGAGAACATAACCTTCTTTGACCCTAACGAAGTGCCAGACTTGTACGAAGCATTCTATAGTAACACAACACTATTTGAAGAACTATATACTAAATACGAGAAGCGTAAGGATTTACGCAAAAAGACAATGAATGCAGAAGAAGTATTCAGAAGTGGAATACTAAAAGAACGTACAGACACTGGTCGTATCTATCTAGTATTCATTGATAATGTGATGAAGCAGGGACCATTCGATCCTGAGTATCATACAATCTACCAGAGTAACTTATGCTGTGAAATACTTTTACCAACGAAATCATTCAAGAGACTGGACGACCCGGAAGGACGAATTGCGCTCTGCACACTTGGAAGTATTAACTGGGGTGCATTTAGAAATCCCGAAGACATGCGCCGTGCTTGCCGTATTCTCCATCGTAGTCTTAACAATATTCTTGATTATCAAGATTTTCTAAGCATTCAATCTAAACTAAGCAATGACGAGATTCGTCCATTGGGTATCGGTGTCACTAACTTAGCATACTGGCATGCAAAGCGTAGTTTGCGTTACGGTGAGAAAGACGCATTGGCTGAAGTTAAATCTTGGGCAGAACATCTAGCATTCTATCTAACAGAAGCCAGTGTAGAACTTGCTAAAGAACGCGGTAAGTGTGAAGGTAGTGACAAGACACGTTATGGTCAAGGCATATTCCCCTGGGAACTACGTGCAGATGGTGTCAATGAATTAGCTGACTTTACCCCGGAACTTGATTGGGAAACACTACGCACGAATATGAAACAGTATGGCGTCCGTAATGCTACACAAATGGCTATCGCTCCTGTAGAATCAAGTAGTGTAGTTATCAACAGCACAAACGGTATTGAAATGCCAATGAGTTTGATTAGTGTCAAAGAATCTAAAGCAGGTAGTTTCACGCAAGTTGTTCCAGAATATCATAAACTAAAGAACAAGTATCAATTGATGTGGGAACAAAAAGACTGTGATGGTTACTTAAAAACAGCAAGTGTACTAGCAGCATACATTGATCAAAGTATCAGTACAAATACATTCTATAACCCTGCTCACTTTGAAGGACGTAAAGTTCCAACTACATTGATAGCAAAGAACTTGATGCAAGCACATATGTGGGGACTAAAGACATTCTATTACAGCTTGATTAACAAGCAGGGTAGTAAAGCTGATGCAGAGCTAGCACCAACAATGTTGGAACCAATCGACTTTGATAATGAAGAAGATTGTGAAAGTTGTAAATTATAAAGGAAAACATGAAAAAATTATTAGTTATATTAAGTGTATTATTATTTGTTGCAGGATGCAATAAACAAACAGCAACTTCAACTATATTCACACCTACTTTTGCAGTAGATTACAACAAATGCGGAACTGATCCAGTTGTATCAGGTAACTCAGTTACATTTGGTGCTGGATCAACTTGCGAAGCTGGTAGACTTGTATCACAGCAAGGATATGTAAACATTACTCAAATCAAAGCAACAGTTGATTTGTCAAAGGTATCACAAAACTATGTAAATGCTAGTTTTTACATGGTATCAAATCCAGTACAGCCGAGTGTTCAACCCAAAGGTTCTAACTACTGTGATGCTGGTGGAAACGGAACACAATGGAACTGTCAAGAGATTGACTTCTTAGAAACAAACGGTAACAAGATTACACAAACTACAATGCATTTAGGTACAGGTGGCTCTAGTGCTCCTCAACGATTTGAGTATTCATTCGCATCTACTGCTGATAACAGTTGCTTTAACTATTCAACAATGACTAGTTCACCTACATCAACTAATGGATTACACAGTATGGTTGGTGTCATTGATACGAGTAAACCATTTGATATGGTAACTAACTTTACATATGGAACAACTCCTACTATGACAGTAACTTATTCACAAGATGGTAAGAATGTAGTAGTGTATGATAGTTCAGTTGGTACAGGCGCAGAGGGTAGCGGCACAGTAGACATGACTTCATTGGTAACTAGTATGAAGAATGGTTACTGGTTGAATCTATCATTCTGGCAAGGGTATAGCCCAACTGGTCCTAGTTCTGCTCCATGGTGGAACAATACTTGTTCTTGGGGAGCATTGTGTAATAACACAAGTGGCTACTGGAGCATAAGTAACATTCAAGTAACTGCGGATAGCGTAATAAAATGAGCCAAGCACAATATAACCTAAACACAAAGACAGACTATTTGAATCGTAAGATGTTTCTAGACCCAGCAGGGCCAGTAACTATTCAACGTTTTGAAGAAGTAAAGTACAAAAAGATTGCAGACTTTGAAGCTACTGCCCGTGGCTTCTTCTGGCAACCAGAAGAAATTAGTTTAACTAAAGACTCTAACGACTTCAAGGAAGCTAGTGATGCAGTCAAACATATCTTTACTAGTAATCTATTACGCCAAACAGCATTAGATAGTTTGCAAGGTCGTGGCCCAACACAAGTGTTTACACCTGTTTGTAGCTTACCCGAAGTAGAAGCATTAATGTACAATTGGGGCTTCTTTGAGACTAACATTCATAGTAAGAGCTATAGTCATATCATTCGTAATATCTACAATGTACCAAAAGATGTATTCAATACTATCCATGATACACAAGAGATTGTTGACATGGCTAGTAGTGTTGGTAAGTACTATGATGACTTGCATAGAATTAACTGTGCCAAAGAATTAGGACAACCAGTTGAAGAAACTGAGTATATCCGAGCAATTTGGATGGCATTACATGCTAGTTACGCTTTAGAAGCATTTAGATTTATGGTATCATTCGCTACAAGTTTAGCAATGGTCGAGAACAAAATCTTTATTGGCAATGGCAACATTATCAGTTTAATTCTGCAAGATGAATTGTTACATAAAGGCTGGACTGCTTACCTTATCAATCAAGTCATTAAAGATGATCAACGCTTTGCTGACATTAAAAGTCAGTGTGAGGGTGAAGTATATGCATTGTATGCAGACGTTATACGTGAGGAAAAAGCATGGGCAGACTATCTATTCAAGATGGGACCAGTCATTGGCTTGAATGCTAACGTACTAAAAGATTTTGTAGACTACACAGCAGTTGGTGCATTGAAAGATATTGGTATCAAGTATCAGGGCAATAGTCCTAAATCTACCCCTATACCTTGGTTCAATAAGCATACTGACACTAGCAAAAAGCAAACTGCATTGCAAGAAAATGAATCAACAAACTACGTGTTGGGTGTTATGAGTGAAGCACTTGATTACGATCAATTACCAAATTTATAAAAGGAAATAATATGACAGCAGTTATCTGGAGTAAGTACCACTGTCCTTATTGCGACCAAGCAAAAGCATTGCTTAAGAGTAAGGGAATACAGTTTGAAGAAAAGAAAATCGGCGACGGTTACACGAAAGAAGAATTATTAGAGGCAGTACCAACTGCCCGCACAGTTCCACAAATTTTCCTAGACGGAGAACTTGTGGGTGGGTTTACTGAACTCAAAGCAAAATTAACAGAAAGCATTTAATGGAAACAGGAAAAGTATATACATTTAAGTTAAACAGCGGCGAAGAAATGATTGCCAAAGTTTTAGAAATAGGTCAAAATAACGTCATTATTACAGAGCCAGTGAGCATTGCTCCTAGTCAGCAAGGTATGCAAATGATCCCTAGCATGTTTACCGCAGAACAACGCGGAAATGTAACGCTAAATACTAGTGCGATTGCTTTTTATGCAAATACTGATGATAACATCAAGGATAAGTATATTGAAGCAACAACTGGTATCAAGCTACCAGACAAGAAAATAGTAATGGGATAATATGGCAGCATTGAGTAGGAAGGGTGATGCAAATCAAACAGGCGGAACTATCATTCGCGGTGCCGCTACGGTATTCGCTAATGGCATCGCGGTTGGATTACATGTAAGTCAAATCACCCCTCATGCTCCGTGGGGCAAGCCACATCCGCCACATGATGCTCCCACTACGACTCAAGGTAGCCCCACAGTATTTTGTGAGGGCGACCCTGTATTAAGAATAGGATCAGGCAACACTTGCGGTCATAGTATCGTTCAAGGTAGTCCTGATATCTTTGTCCCATGAGTGATACAGGTAAACAAAGCCCGTTAGGCGTTAATGTAATGAGTGGGTTACTCCAAGGCAAAGGCTTTTGGGTTAATAAACCCACATCTAATATAGTTGGTTCTAGTACTAGTGTTAGCAGTTATACTTACGGCACCATAATATCAAATACAGTATTGAACAATGCAACAAATGCAATAAGACAAGGTTGGGTTAGATATAATGCAGGAGAGTTGACACTAACGACTTATAATAATCTTATATCTATGGGAAGTTCAACTATCCCTGCATTGGGTAATAGTATTCCTCCTAACTATGTTCAAAGTAACAGCTATAACATAGCTTACACTGGGGAAAATGCTAGCTACGGGTATGTAAGATTATTTCCGCTTCAAGGATACAATGAATTCAATTATAACAACACACTAGCACTTAGTGGGATGTATAATGATTTCTTAGGATCATTCATTTCCGCTGGTTCATTTATTGAGTATTCTAATCAGTCGATTTCAGTAATATATAATTCATTGACGTTCTTAGATGGCACCTACAGTAACATGAATGATTTGATTACTGCGGATGTTACCAATATAAGTTTAGCAACTGGTGTATTTGGAAGAGATTTGATTAATTTAGGCAAAGCATTAGACTTGTCTACTATATGGACATTTGGTTACCCTTCTAATTTATTAGCTACTCTTAAAAAGAATAATGCACTAACCCCGTCACTATCGGTTGCACTTCTAGCAGTTGGATTGTCTCCGACTGAGATAGATCAGATAGCAAACAATTCTAATGTAACTAAACACCAACAACAGTTAGTGTATTCAGCATTTTTAATAATTGCCGGAGTAGATTTAGCTGAGATATTAGTAGCATTAAATTGTAATACTGCTGGATTAGTAACATTAGCTGATTTACTCAATGTGAAGAAACTGTTTCCGTTAAGTTATCAAACATTAACTGTGCCCATATATAATTCAGTTCCTGGACCCACAAATAGTAAAACTTACTATCCTATATACACTATTAATGCAGTAAGCCCAACATTATCTGCTCCTGAAATTGTAGAAAGTGTTGGTACAATTATTCCACCGTTGCCGCCTCCCCCTCCTGTAACACTAGTAAGATATGAAACAACTGGTAGAGATGGAGTTGGTTTAGTAGCAGTCTATTCAGATGGTAGTAGAATAGGTGTCAATAACAATACAAGAACGTTTAGGGGATAACACATAAATAGATTATGGATATACTAAGTCTCAAACGAAAAGCTCAAGGGTGGAACCTACTAGAACAGGGTCACGGTGGCCGCCCTGATCAAGTGGGCGCTGCTTTCGCCCCCAGCAAGCCTCCAGCTTTGGCACAACTTGTTAGTGTAGTGAATACTATTCCAGTAACAGTTACACCAGACCCTAGTCCTCCGATACCGACGGAAGTTATAACTCTACAAGTTATGGCTGAAGGTTTTGGATCTTATCTTGATGGAATATTGCCAAGTGACATTGCTACTGCTGCCGGCGCCTTCAGCGCAACAATGCAACAAGTTAAAAATATAAGAAAAATTGACATTGAAAAATTTGCTCAAGTGGTAACTAGTTTAGAAACTACTGAAGGATTACCACTAGTTAATGGAACCAACGTACCAACTGACACCACAGAAGCACAGTCTGCGCTTGATTTGATTGCTCTGGGAACCGGACCTCAGGGCACATACACCTTTTCAGACTTCTTTGGTTGTATGTCGGGATTACCTTATGATTGGGTTAGCTTGCAAACTGCAATATCCAATATGCCAATCGACAATCTTGCGACACTATATAGTAACCTTTATACAGCAACACAGGGTCCAGCTTTAGGGTTAGATGCGGCGGTACAAGCACAAATAGATTTAGTGAATGCTAAAATAGCAGTAATACTAACAACTAATCCTGGCCAATCTATAGAGTTAAACGATTTATATAATGCTACGGCTACACAATTAGCAAGTGAACAACTAGCAAGAGATACTGGGTTAGGAGTAATTCCAACACCAAGGACTGCTGGGAAAAACGGAGACTTGTTTCCTTACCCAACAATGGTATATAGTTTTACTGATTTGTTGCCCAACTATGCTAAACTAACTAATCCAAATTTAGCCGCACAAAACTTAGAAGCTATCTCTGACTTGAATTTAGTTGCTGGACAAAGTATTGTTGCTGCAATGCGAGCAGAGAGAAATCAAGCAAGATTGATAGAAGTTGGAATAGCACTAGATGACACAATACCTGATAGTTTGCCGATATCAGAGGTCTCTGTTGCTTATCCATTCAATGTAGAACCTATAACAACCCCGGTCTCACCCCCAAATTCTAGTGTAGCAGCAGTATTAGGTATAACACCAGACGGGCTTCCTGTTCCTAGTCCTGATATAGGTATCGGAACACTTGGTATAAGTCAAGTAACAATACCAACTGGAACTTCAACGTTTTTTGAAATACCTGTTTCAATTGAAAGTCAAGGTGGCGGCCCAATCGTTCCGGGTAGTTTGGCCGGCTCTCCTTATACTCAACTAATACCACCTGCATTGAATCCAGTATATACATCTAATGTATTATTGCCAGCATCACTATCTGTTGCACAAGCAATAGAACAAGTGATTACCTGCAATTGCGATTGCTGGGTACAATAACCAAACTGTTTGGTTATTCAACAAAACTGTAGTATACTACAGTGAAAGGAAATCATGTTATTAACAATTAAAAATAAAATAATAATAATGACCATGTTGTTTTTAACAATCATGGCTGTTCCTTCGCCAACACAACTTATGACAGATATGCCTGCTATCAACCTAAAGAAGATTGATATGAAGCAAATCGCATGTATGGCAAGAAATATTTATTATGAAGCAGGGGCAGAAGCAATGCCCGGACAAGCAGCAATTGCTAGAGTCGTATTGAATCGTGTCAATCATGGATTTGCAGAAACACCTTGTAAAGTTATCTATCAAAAGACTAACATTAACGATAAGATTCAATGTCAGTTTAGCTGGGTGTGCGAAGGTAAAGATGACCCTAATAAATCAAATCCAAAATTCAAACAAGCAATGAGAGTTGCGTATGAAGTTATGGTGTACGATATGTACAAGAATGTTGTACCAAACTCAGCATTGTTCTTTCATGCAATTACAATCGATCCATTGTGGCCCTACAAGCAAGTAGCAAAGATCGGCAATCATATTTTCTATAGTAAACAGAAAGTAAAGAATGAACAGAAGTCCAACTAGGCATCAGTTTGCTACACGTAAGTATATTGAAAGATTAGAATTGGAACCAGATAATGAAAACGCATTACTGATGATAGAGTATTACAGTGATTTTGATGAACGGGATAAGCAACATGCTCAAGACCCAGAGTGGTGTAAAGATAACTTAGAGTATGATTTACGTACTACTGAATGGATTATTGAGAAAGCTAAATCAGACAAGGTATATGCCCAACATCTATACGCAGCAATGTGTAATCAAGAGTTTCAAAAGAATGATGTATGGCCTATACTAAGTGATAAAAAATGGAGTTGTAGCTGGAGACACGCAGGCGCAGTTGTTAGTGATATGCGTGAAGAAGGTGACTACATGGATTGGTACTGTAGTGGCATAGTTGATTTAGATATGGATCATTATGAGATCGCAAGTGAAGAACAAAAGAAAAAATTTCTTGCTTCTAAAGCACATGTAGCCGAAAGTGTTGTTACTGACGAAATCCGTGAAGATTTATTCAAACTAGGTTGGATTGTTGTTGATGATAATTCATTAGACTAAATAGAGTACAGGAGACTATACATGGCTTACAGCGAACAAGTTATCGATCATTATGAAAACCCACGCAATGTCGGGAGTTTTGCAAAAGATGATACAGAAGTAGGTACAGGTATGGTAGGTGCCCCGGCATGCGGGGACGTAATGAAACTACAAATTAAAGTAGATAAAGAAACAGGATTAATCACAGATGCCAAATTTAAGACATACGGGTGCGGGTCGGCAATTGCTTCTTCAAGTCTTGTCACAGAGTGGGTCAAGGGTAAAACATTGGATGAGGCTGCAACCATCAAGAACTCTACCATCGCAGAACACCTCGCCCTCCCCCCAGTTAAAATCCACTGCTCAATCCTCGCCGAAGACGCCATCAAAGCCGCAGTAGAAGATTATAGAAAGAAGCATTAATATGAGTACAGAAGCTGATAAACTTAAGCACAGCCGTCGCCTTCTTAAAGACGATAATGCTATCAATAAGCAATTAAAGATTGCCAAAGCAGCAGGACATACCAAATATCTCAAAGAACCTCATAGATTGGCAAAACATCATGCTATGGATTGCGGTCAACCCGGTTGCGTTATGTGTGGTAATCCTCGAAAAGCATTCAATGAAAAAACGATCCAAGAACAACGTTTTGACCAAACTTCTAAATGGCAAGAGAGTGACGATTAAAACTTTAAATCACTGATTTTGCTAGATAAATATTCTTTCTACACACAAGGAGAATACATGTCAGTTACAATAGCAAACTTAGAAAGTGCATTGGCAGGCGAAAGTCAAGCCCACGTTAAATATCGTTATTTCGCAAAGATTGCCCGAGCAGAAGGGCACGAAGAAATTGCCAAGCACTTTGAACATACAGCAGACCAAGAACTACTTCATGCTTGGGGTCACTTGGAATTGTTGATCGGTAAGCCATCAACTAAAGAATGTTTGGAGAAAGCCATTGAAGGTGAAACATATGAATTCACTACGATGTATCCGGACTTTGAAGCATTAGCAATTAAAGAAGGTGAAGTTACAGCAGCTAAAGAAGCTAGAATGCAAATAGAAGAATCTAAAGAACACGCTGAACAATTTAAAGCCATACTAGTAAAAGCTGAAAAACGTTTTGCAGCATTGGCTAAAGTAGAAAAGCGTCATGCGGCAGCATATCAACAAAAATTAGGAGAACTATAATGGAACACGTTTGTATAGTTTGTGGCCACGTTCACGATGAAACAATTGAAGGTAGCTGGGATACATTGCCTGACACATTTACTTGCCCCGAATGCGGATGTGGTAAAGAAGATTATGAGGAAATGCCACTATGATGCCTAATCCAATAACAGTAAACGGCAATTGGATAGAATCAGTGGTGGATAGCATCCCTGATCACGCAGTAGATATCAAAACTAATCTACTATATGTCATGGAAAATCACGGATTAGAAAAAGTTGATGCTCACGGATGCGCCTATGCTGCTGCACTTGCTGCCAGTAACGGCGGACTAGCATTTGAAATTGAAATGAATAGTCCATTGTTCATGCACGAAGCCGAACGAGAAGCAACCAAAGCAGCGGCAGCATTGATGGGAATGAACAATACTTGGTTCCCCTTTGTTGAAGTTTGCAAGATTGAGTTAAATAATCCACAAGACACCTTTACTTATAGTCATAACATGCATGGTGTTTCTACTAAGAAATTTCTAATGTATTCACTTGCTGCAAGCATTGTAGGGAAATGCAACGGTAGTATCAAAACTCAGTATGATGCATTGTTAGCCGAAGGATTGGCAGTTGAACAATTGCGTAGTATAGGTAAGATTGCTTCTATAGTTAACGCTATTGGTAAAATTGCTATTTGATGATAGTCACCGCTTTCCCTAGATCAGGTGCCACACGATATTGTATCGATATGGCAGAACAACTAGGTAGAGCTTTTGCTGATGAACCATTTCAACGTTCTATCGTAGATAAGTCAGGGGTTTTTCAAAAGCCTTTGACACACGAAGCATACACTAATTATACCAAGCAAACTGAATTTGACAGTGAGTATGTCAAAGGTAACTTAGATAATTTTGTTGTATTAAATCATAGAACATTTGAGCCTTTCTTGTTAGCAAATACGCATACATTCATATTACGACAAGACTTGTCACAAGTCGCTGAAAGCTGGATATATCTGTTTGGTAAGTCAGGACATAGTAGAGATAAGAGCTTAGAATGGTTTGACATTGCATTGAAAAACATAGAAAATATTTGCGAACACTTACTCGCTAATAACTATGACAATGTAATCAAATGTGAAAATTTATATCAGTTCACACATCGTCCTACTGATCTGTCTTTCCCCCAACAAAAATTAGTTGATAAAGTATATGCCGAATACAATGTTTAATTTAGTTAATAAAGATGCGTTTTCTAGTGGCCAAATTGGCAGTAAATTGTGGCTATGTGAAGAACTAGAAGATTTAGGCTGGACTAGTAATACAACTCATATCTACGGTGGATGGTATGGTATCACAGCCTTTCTCTTGTTAAGTCGAGGGAAGTTTACGGTCAATCACATTAAGAGCTTTGACGCTGATCCTGAATGTGAAGCTGTTGCTGATATGATTAATGCAAATTGGATATACCAAGGATGGAAATTCAAAGCATATACACAGGATTGTGATAATCTTATTGATCCTGATAGAGATTTGATTATCAATACTTCTACCGAACACTTTGATAATATGGATTGGTTTCATAACATTCCTGCAGGAACTAGAGTAATACTTCAAGGAAACAATATGCCACATGACGACCACGTTGTGCATAGTGACTCACTAGCTAGCTTTAGTAAACAATACCCATTAAGTGAGTATAGTTATACTGGTAGTAAAACGTTCAAATATGAAACTTGGGGATTTACTCGTTATATGATTATAGGTACTAAATAACAGCATGAACAATATACCAGGTTGGATGACAGCTACAGAATGTAGCATTTTAAGAGATTTGTTCTCAGACTACAATTCACCAGAATGTGTGGGAGTAGAAGTCGGGTCCTTTTTGGGGCGCAGTAGTTGGGAAATAAGTAACAGCATCCCATTAGGAAAATTATATTGCGTAGACAAATGGGATAATTGGAAATTTTCTAAAACATACGACACTGCTACGACTTTCAGTAAAAAGATTTATATTGATAGTGCAACAACACCTGCATTGGGAACACCTTGCTCTATTGAACTATTCTTAGAAAATACAAAAGAGTGTACTAATATCACCACGATACAAGCATCTAAGCCTGAACAGTTAGCTGACTGGAATCAACAGATTGATTTTTTATTCTTAGACGCGGAACACGCAAATCCATCAGATAGAGAATGGTTAGACTTCTGGTTACCAAAAATTAAACCAGGTGGCAGGCTAGCAGGACATGATTTCTATATGGGAAACTCAACATTGTTCCCTGACATTCACGCAAACATTAGATATCTACAGACTCTACTAAATCAGCGGGTTAAGCACACCCGATCTGTAACTACAAATGAATCTAGTATCTGGTACTTTGATATATGATAAAAGTAATTGATACAATTGACAGCCAGCTAATCTTAAACGAATTCAACAGACTTGAAAAAGATATTGTTTGGTTAGATATACCCAGCAAAAAACAATCAGGACTACAATATCGTATTGGAGATGATATGTGGCTTAGTGCAACTGGCAAAAGTTATTCCAACGAAAATAGTTATTCTGAACTAAATCCGTTATACAAAGGAACAGTGTTTGAAGAACTTATTGAAAAATATAAATTGATTCGTACTAGATTTATGTGGGTTAGCCCGTTTACGTGTTATAGTATGCATCAAGACAGTTCCCCTAGAATACATATACCTATAATAACTAACCAAGACTGTTATTTTGTTTTTAAAAAAAACATAGTACAACATATGCCAGCCGGTTCAGTGTATGAAACTGACACTAGACATTTTCACACTTTTATGAATTGTTCTTCAGAACATAGATTGCATTTAGTCGGGGCAATAACTAATGGCAGTATATAGTTTTTGTCCTACACAAGTGAAAGATAAACTTTCACAAATGCAAATAAAGAATAAAGGTGATCAACAAGATTTGATCGAATATAGACGTTTGTGGGTTGATTGGATACATAAGTTTAAAGGTTGTGAGACTAAAAGAGATTGGGCATTATCTAATGGCATACACGATGCTATTATTAATCAAGTAGCATATTTGAATAAAAAAGTAGATACCTTTTATGCTTTTGATACTGACTATGCTTTCTATCATACTATGCTACGCCCATACAATTACAAAGCGATATCGCCCGCTAATCTAACTAGTATCAGACCCAATAGCTATGTCATAGTCAGTCAACCTAACCATGAAGGATGCATCACTCCTTGGTTTGAACCATTAGTAGAACATTGCAGAAGTGTGAATACTAAAATATTCTTAGACTGTGCCTTCTACGGAACTACAATAGACACATTAGATACGAGTGACAAAGTATTTGATGCGGTAGCATTTAGTTTGAGTAAATCATTCATGTTAGCAGGATTAAGAGCAGGAATAGTGTTTGGCGATAATCTAGCACAAACATTGACTATGCCTATAAGTGCTTCATATAGTTATAACTATTTCAATTGCCAGGCTGTTGAGGGTGCGAAAGTTATACTGCCTAATTTCAGTGCAACATACATTACTGAAGTCGCTAAAAAACATCAAATCAAATATTGTTTAGAGAACGATTTGATTCCAGCAGATATATGGATGTGGGGATTTAATAAAAACAATCATAAAGTCTGTATTACTGATTTTATCAAAGAAGATATCCAACGTGAGTTAGACTCACAGACTGTTTAAATAGTCTACTGGTTCTGGTTTAAATCTAACCGAAGCAGCAATTCTATTCTTGATAGTCAATACTTCATGTAGTGCGTTAACTCTTAGCCATGTTGGCTGATCTACTATCACCGAGTCTACCTTAACTAAATCATCTTTGTTAAGTATAAGTTTTGTATACGGTGTTCCTTTATTAGGCACTAATTCTTCTATTCGTTCTACTCCCTCTTTCACTTCATAAAAAGAAGTTACAGAATCTTCACAATTGTAAATTGGAAAATTTAAAGCAATTAGTCTTTTGAAGTTTGGAGTACCGTCACGATGTATAGTTACTGGTTGATTTGGTGTAGCAGCTACTAACGCAGTCTTTTCCCATAAATGATATATGCCCATATCTTTCAATACAACACTAAGAGTTGGAACTAGTTCTCTGAGTAAATCATTATCTATCTTGTCATGGAACGTACCTTTAGTCAAATAGTTATTTTCTAATTTAAATTCTGGGTACACTATGGGAAGTGCCTCTTGAAATTCTTTAGTTATTTGCTGAGCCTGTGTTGCACTGATATTGGCTCTTTTGTGATACCAAGATAGAATTGTGTTCATCTATTATTTAGTAACTAAATATTTGATATGATAATACATAACATACATTCTTTGACTAATGACAAATCGGCTATTGAGTTGCTTAAAACTAATTTGGCACAGATAAAGGATGAATCTGTTATTGTAAATTATCACCCAGATTATAGTAACACCCCGGGCAATTTGTTCCATATAATTGAACAGGGTAGATATCGTGAAGGGTTTGGTAAGTATACTGTCATTGAAGAAGATGGTGAATTTATTTGTGGTGCTGGATGGAATGAATATGAATTAGACCCTAGTGTTGCATTGATGGTTACTAGAGCATATGTCAACCCAAAGCATAGAACAAAGTATTACATGGGTCATTATATATTGCCCACTGCCATAACTGAAACTACAAAATATGCTAAACGATGGATTACATGTAACACATACAACGATAGCATTTATCAATGGTTTGTTAGAAATAGTCAAGGTAAAACGTCTGGTCTATTTAACAACTGGCCTCCTGTATACAAAAACTTTAAACCAATCGGAAAGAAAGATGTGTACTACACTGAGCAATATGTCGCTGAGTACAAGGATGATCTATGAATTTTACGCACAACAATCATCTTACCTATACTATAGCTAATGAGATGTTCGGAACTAGACAAACTGTATATGACAAGTTTAAAGTAAGTGTTGGAGCAATTGACAAAGACTATTATAAAACAAGCAATTGGTTGCAAGAGCAATATCGGACAGCAGACTTGATATACAAAGACTTTGGGAAAGATTTGATTATCTTATTCAGTGGTGGAACTGATAGTGAAATCGTAGTCAGAGCATTCAACGACATAGGAATCAAACCTAGATTCGTCTTTATCAAATTTGCTAATGACTACAACATCAATGATTTATACATAGCACAACAGATAACGACTGAACTAGGACTTAAACTAGAAGTAATTGAATTTGATGTAGTTGATTTTTATAAAAGCGGGCAAGCATTTGAGTTCGCTGCAAGTGTCCAGTGCAGGCAAATTGCATATCTTACTGTATACCATAATATATTAAAACTACAGGCTCCTGCTATTATGGGTGGTGAAATGCTGTTGCGTCAAACAAATAAGCGTTGGTACTATTGCATTAGAGAAAACGAAGATGCCAGCGCAATGAGATTTAGTCTCAAATACAATTTACCATTAGTCAATGAATGGTTTAGTTACACTCCCGAAATGATGGGGTATTATCTAAACGAACCAGTAATACAAGACTTGATCAACAATAGAATACCCTACAAGTTGTCAAGCGTAAGTACAAAGAATCAAGTGTTAAAAACATTAATGCCCTCACTAATAGAAAAGACAAAGACACATGGATACGAACAACTAATGGGTCTGAACATAGAAACTTATAATAGCTTATATCGTAGTCACACTAAAAGACTAGAAGCTAGCTTAGACGGTATATACATAGAAGATTTGAAATTGCAACTGTTTGGAGACAATAATGCTAGTTAAGTTAACAACTGAACATCAATCACTAGTCAAAGAGTTAATAGATAGTACTCAGGTGAGAAGTCTTAATGCGTTGGGATATATGATCTTTAATGGAATGTATCTAAGTAATCTGAATAACTTTCATGCGTATGGGTACATCGTCAACGATGAACTTCAGTCAATCATTTCGTTTTACGAAAGTGATGAGGATCCAGCATGGTACTGCACAAACTATTACGGTGACATAACTAACCTAATAGATAGTGTTATTTTGCACAATGAAAATAATGGTAGGCTAAAGTTCTATACTCTAGTTTCGTGCAATTCTTTTTGGGATAAATATCAATCTGAGCGATATCATTATGTAAATGAATTATCGGTCATGGCAAAAACTAGATGTAATTATACCAATCATTGGGAAGTATTATTTAACCGAAACTTGTCAAGCACTGACACAATTGTTAGGTGCTATTTTCTTAAACAACAACATCGCAACATATGAAAAACATCTCTAAATCGTTCTGGTTTCAATTTTTACCCTCACTAATTTTAGGGATGCTTACTATTGCGTTATTTGCAACTGGTGTTATACCTTTGTACTATCTTTGGTCTACGTTAATCATGTGGATGTTGATATGCGGTTTGGGTGTAGCCGTAGGGTATCATAGAGTATTCAGTCACAAAACTCATACATTACCTAAATGGAAAGAGAACATTCTATTAACACTAGGCGCATTGTCTGGTCAAGGTGCTAGTATATTCTGGGTAGCATTGCACAGAGGTTATCATCACCCGCATTCAGACAAAGAAAAAGACTTACATAGCCCTATTCACGGAAAGTTAAATGCTTTCATCGGTTGGCAGTATAAAGTTACTGAAGCAAACAATCCCGTTAACATTAAGTACGCAGTAGACTTACTACGAAAGCCTAATCATGTTTGGTTTCATCACCATCACTTAAAAGTGTTATGGGGTATTCCGTTGTTAGTAGCACTGTTCAACTGGCAATTAGCACTAACTGCATTTTGTTTAGTAGCAATGATTGGCGTAGTACAAGACAATTTAGTTAATGTGTTTGGACACACTAAGGCATATATTGGATATAGAAATTTTGAATTAGACGATAACTCACAAAACAATATGTTCTTGGGCTATTTTGCTTGGGGACAAGGCTGGCACAACAATCATCATTATGATCCTAAGTCGTTTGACTTTGGTACTAGTGTCAGCGGTAAGTGGTGGGAATATGATATGTGTAGAATCTTTCTACCACTATTAAACTAGTCTTTGTAAATATCAAACACAATAAAGCGCCAGCTATCTGTCTTTGATGTGTTCGTAAAGGCATGCAGTTTAGATGCATCGAACCAAACTACGCTATTACTCTCTGCTAAGTTGCCCTCTTGAATAACAGTGTTATCCTCTGTTAGATTGAAAAATATCTGATATCTATTGATAGACTGATAGTAGGGAGCAGAGTCAACATGAGGATAGATTTGACTGTCTGGTGGTAATATTGCATAGTATGCATAATGAATATCATCTACGGTCTTGTTCAATAGGCTAGTAGCCTCAGCTAAAAATGATATCTCATCCCTACGAAACTTTGGAAGCGGAGTACCAGCAACAGGATTACAATCTCTAGCTAGCCAGACGCTATATAGTTCTTTCAGTCCACCGTTGATTGCCATTTTACTGGTAATTGGATAATGAGGTTGAGCATGTTCCTCTAACAGAATCATCTGTTGTAATAATAAATCATTATTGAGTAAACGATAAGTTGTCATATAGAAGTTATCTTTATCTTTTTAGCATTAATATCAGTATGACACCAACAGAAGTTCTGCTTGCATATCATTGGTTTGGGTGGAATAGTGTATCCAGTGTATATACTTCCTGTGTTGGTTCTTTGCTTGCACACAGTATCAAATATCAATCCATCCATATCAACATACATGCGTGTGGTATTAGTATGACATTCCCACTCTCTAAAATCAGTAGAATGCGAACTTAATAACTCTGATGCACTAGTTTGATGAACAATATTATCGTCCTTGTCTACCAAGATGATATCATTTTTCTCACCATCACTGCTGATTTTACTTATCCAATCTAATTGCTCACTAGTATATCCAGACAATAACCCAGTTGAGCCTGATCCAAAGTTCTCTACTAGTGGTTTGACTACGACAGGTATCTGTTGTTCAACTAACCTATTATAAACATCTACACAGTAGTCCCATTTCTCTGGTATCATGGTTAGATTTACTCTACCATATCTATCATGTTCTTTGTATACTAAATTTGCTGTAGCTAAGAATCTGTCTAAGTTTGCAAATTCAGAATGAAAGGTTAAAACAACAGAATGTAATTTTGATACGATTCTCTCCCAGAATCCAATTGGTCTAGATGCATTACTAATTACGCTTATCCTAACGTGATCGGGTTTTTCTAACACAATCTTTTCAAAGTCAGGATGATACGTAGCTTCTCCACCACTAAACATAACTTCACAAGGCGGTAGAGTCTTTAGTAAATTTTGAACTACATCAGTTGGGTGATACTTATAGCTTCCTGAATGAAATCGTTCAGGGCAATAACTGCAAGAATATGTACATTGATTGCCTAACACCCAAAAAACAAACAATCCTGGATCATTCGCTTTTCTCAATTCAACTATGTTTCCATCTGATAAATCTATCTTGGGCTGTGATTTCTGCATACTGATATTTATTCGCTAAATATCATAGTAGATTAATAACACCATGAGCAATCATTATCATCATTTAGGAAAACTTCCAGCAGAAACTATTAGTTTCTTCAAAGAAGAAATCATAAAAAGAATGGATACTTTAGACAAAGGCCATGTTCAATTTGACGAGTTTCTGACCAATAAATTTTTAGAACTATTTGAAAATACTGAACTCAAAGTACAATACTGGAAAGAACAAAATCGTTACATTCAAAAAGGATTTGTAATGACCCCCGGCGGTGGACTTAGAATACACAAAGATGGCACTAGATGTAAAGCTGCACTTAACATTGCAATACAATGTAACCCGGGCGATTGGTTAAGATGGTATGATGAAGCAACTGTTACCAAGCTAGGTAAAGAAACATTAGCCAACTATGGCTATTCAGGATCACCAACTAGACACGTTGATATTGATGACTATCAATCAATTGATTATATTGAAGAATCTAGAGTAAGTGAGGGAGATGTTTATATAGTAAACACTGACGTTTATCATGCTTCCAAATGTAGCGGACCTTCAAATCGAATCATATTACAGACTAAATTTGAAGGATTCCCTAATTTTCAAACATTAGTTAGTTCATTAACTAAACATAGTTTTTTGAATTTAAAAAATTAACCTTCTATAATTCTGAAGATGTTATTATCAAAATTGTAATTATCACGCTCTAACCAATATCTTATTAAGTTTGGGTCTGAATCTGCTATTCTTTTGCAGTCATAATAAGTATCAGTGGATTCAGCAGTGTATACTGCGGTGACAGTTAATTTATCATCAGAGTAAACCCGCTCACCCATATTAATGATATTATTATAATAGCTTTCTAATTGCATTTGGTAAGTGTCATGATCAACCAGATCAGTCTCCCAGAAAAAAGGTACATCTTCACTGGGTCTGGTGTGTGTAATTGTTACTGAATACATAGTTTATTTTCTTTATACTTCAGTTAAAGTCCTAATGATATTTTTATCAAAGTTGTAATTATCTCTTGCTAAAAAGTATTTTTGTAAATTTAAATCAGCAGCCGCTGCTTGGTGTCCAGTCATGAATTTTTCATACGAATCTGCTGTGTATAAAATAGTGTAAGTTAATCTATCTTGGGAGTAAGTTCGTTCTCCCAAAGTCATATGTGGACCATACTTGCTTTCTAGGTTTGCTTGATAAGCAACATGATCTTCTAGATCAGTTTCCCAGAAAAATGGTACATCTACACTTGGTCTCACTTGAGTAGTTAATAATGAATACATAATTTATTTCCTTTTAATGTTTCGTTTGTCTTCCCAGGTAACAAATGCTACCCGCAATCTTTGAATGTTTTTTACAGAATGAATAGAACCAAAATCAAATTGATACCAAGTATCTTCTTCTGTAGTATGAGATTCAACCTCATTTAAAATTTCTTCTGATATAGGTTCGTAATAAACAATGTCAGTGGGTGCAGTGTCTTTTAATTCCCACCAAGACGTAGTTACATTATCTCCGCCTGTATCTAATATATAAACAAAATCTTTTAGCCTATAGTAGGGAGGATCTCGGTGAGGGGGTAATCCACCGTAACCACCTCCAACCACTACCTGAACCCCAAACATTTTGTTGTCCCAATCTGGATGAGGAACATTATTATCATCAAAATATTTTTCAATTTCTCTCCTAAAATATTGATCAATTGGGTAGACATTAATATATCCGTAATCAGCACCTTCGCCCTCTGCTTTCCAAAAGCCTGCGGTATAATTAGGATTATTTAATTTTTGTTTGCCGTACTCTATTAATTTTGTTTTTAATTCAGGAGAAAATTTTCCATAATTTAATTTTTCACAATTCATTCAGTACTTTCTTTAGATAGTGTACAGATTGTTATCAATTAAAAATTGTTTTGCTCTTCCGCAAACTTCTAAATGTTCCTCTATGCCAAAAAAATCAGTATTATTCATATGAGAAGGTGAAGCAACTTGAATTCTATTCGTTACATTTAAAAGACTATTTATAGTATATATCAATGAGGTGTATATTTGATTTTTTTTACCATCACTCAATCCTAAAAAAAATCCTGACTCTGCATTGTCATATAGATCCGTCGTTGCTTTGATTTCATCGGATATATTAAAAAGTGCTTGCCATAACTCGCCAGTATTGTCAACATTTGCATGTATAAAGTTTGCACTAAGCTCAGCCGGACTGAATGTTGATTCAGAATTATTAATGAGAACTCTCCATTCACGGATAAAATTTATAAGTTGCGTAAAAATTTGTTCATCCATATTATGGACTCCTTAAACTAGTATTTATCATTTTTTATTCATTGTTTCAAATATCATAAATATGTCATGGAACTATCTACCAATACTGTACCCAAGTCTAAAATTTTTGTTTTTGGATCATGTGATGTGTGGGATGCAGTTGACATTTCACCAATTCGCCGAGAATTTGACATAGACAAATACTACTATAATGACAGGCCGTATGATTTAGATTTGAGTAAAGGTAAGTTACCTATTCGTTCTCCTAGCTTGTTGTCATTGTACACCCCGCCAAATTCAATAGCTAGCAGAGTATTTGACACAATGCATTCTATTAGGCACCGTCCACCCATGATAGATCATTACTGGATATACCATGAGATTGTAAAATTTCCGTATCTTAAATTTTATCAAGAAAACGCAGGACCCAACGACATACTAGTTTGTAACTTTAGTGCAGAATTATATACCAAGTATGTGACTAGCAACGAAGCATTTACTATTGTACCTCCAATGATAAAGTTATTGAAGAACTCAAACTCACCGTTTAGTTGGCTAGCAGATGAAATAATTAAAACACAATATCATCGGTGCTTTGACCAAGCTGAAGTAATTACACAAAATATTGATTTGTTTAAGCAATTCACTAAAGAGTTGATTGCCATATTTGGTGATAGATGTATTCTAGTAGATACGTTATTGACAGAGTTTTCATATACAGACACGAAAAACATAGTAAAATTGCCCACGCTTCAACCAAGAACGGATTGGATTCCTTTTTATAAGCCAACAAAAATAATGGTTGATCCAACTGATATCAAGCACATAAGAAGATTAGCAAATTTGGGAACGAAAGGGTTCAAGACTCACTATAGAACACAAATTCCATTTGTCACCTTAGATCAACAGGACATTTGGATGGATCCGTTTCACGCACACGGAGCCGGGCCTTTCCATCATCATAGAGTAACTAGTGAGAAGCTAGGATCAAAAATATATGATGAACTTAAAAAGATTAGACATAGAATTGAAAACCCAATAATAGAGTCTGAATGACTTTTGGGTAAATTAGTTGTTGACTTATATTGAAAAAGCCTATATAATAGACACATAAACAGCAAAAAACACTATGTTATTTGCACTTATTTTTAACCAGGACTAAATAGAATTACTATGATGAATATTAACTGCCAATCGCTGAAACATACAGGCTTATGGTCACCCGTAACGCTAGCCATGTTGCCTGCGTTTGAGGGGAATTATTCAAG
>JAUKPQ010050458.1:0-28638 GCA_032273045.1 Chloridella minuta | reverse complement strand
ATTTTATGAATGGTGGTACGTTAGACAGAAGCAAACTAGGTGGATATATTAAGTTAGTAATGGCTGATGTTATCAAAGAAGATATGGATTTATTAGTTGAAGCTGGTTTAGAACCAAAAGATATTGGTAAATATGTTTCTGAGATTGCTAGACGTTATTTCTTTGACCAAGAATTAGTTTAGTTCATTGTTTTCATATAATGCATACCAACCCTTATATTTTAAATAAGCTTCTTTTCTAGGAGCTTGTTTAAGGTATAGTGGTAAACCGTTATTATGTATAGATTTAATTAACACACGTTCTGGTAAATCATGTTTAGCACAAAGGTCTGGTAAATCAATACGTTTAAGTCTGAATACGATTTCGTTATTTTGATTATAAATTAGTAAATCAGTTAAATTTTTATTTGGATTTATATATCCATTTAGATAACTATCTTTTTGTTTTTTAGATGATTTAATAGCTATTTTTTTAAAGATATCTGGGTCGTCATTTAACATTGTTTGTAAACGTTGTTTAGATGATTCGGTATGGTCTCTTTCTAAGTTACTTTTACGTATTTTAGCAATTGTTTCTAGCCTTTTAGATTCGGATAGTGTTGATAAACCATAACCACCTTTGGACATGTTATACGTATCTTTCCTGGTTATAAAAGATTCATTAACGATTTCTTTTTCTTTTTTAATCATGTCAGTTTTGTTATCAAACACATAAAGAATTTCTTTTTTAAAATTTGTATAACCATATTTTTTGATTGCTTTTTTTAAGAAAACACCCGAACCTAAATAACTATCATTTATATTATTTGTTGCGTGTAAACCAACATAGATTTTGTTATTTATTAGATTTGTTGTTTGGTAAATTGTGTAATATTTCATATTTTTGTTTTATTATAAATATCGAGACAAAAGGTGAAAAACATAAAATAATTAAAATAATATGTAAATATTAAAATAAAAGTGTATCTTTGTAAAAAAAAAAATAATATGGGTGAAAAAATAAAGAAATCAGTTGAATATGCTGATAAAAGAGTTAGTATAAGTGAAGATGAATTTGCATGGACAGAAATAATGATGGCATATGATGAAGGTGTTAAAAATAACCTTACTGATTTATTTTTTAATATGTTACCAGAATTCATAAATATTCAAGGTAAATTATATCATTTTAATATGTCAAAGGGTAAAAGAATAAGTATATCTTATCAAACAGATAGAGATGAAAATGGTTTGAATGAATATTTAGGTGAAACATTCAGAAGTAGTGAAATTTCACTAAAAGATGTATGTGAAAAAATGGTAAATTGGTTATTTAAGTTTGAATATGTTCAATATATGCCATTTGGTTATAAAAAAATGTATGATGAAATGTTTAATGTGAATATAGAACACTCTAGAGATTTTAAAGAATAATATTATGGATATTGAAAATGCTAGTATTAAATATTTGTGTAAAGTTGCTGATGGTAAACGAACAACAGGGTATTGTGATGAAGATTTTATAGAAGGTGCTAAATTTGTTTTAGAAAACCAAGAAAATTTATTACCTAATTTCATAAATAAATTTGATGAAAATCATGAATTTAATGAACTTTCAAATGATGATTGGACAGTATCTGATTTTTTAAAATGGTTGCAGTTAAATGGTTTTAAATTGGTAAAAGGTGAACGTCACAGCTCAAGCAAAGTTAAAACTCTTGCGAGTGTTGATGTTGAAAAATTGGAAGGTATTCAGAAATTCGTAGAATATGCAGTTACTGAAAGTCGTTTCAAGCAAGCACTTGAAAACACATTCCCTAACAACGAACCAATCGATGTTAAAAAAATGGGTGACCTTATTAGATGGGTTGTAAATGATGTTGTAAAAGAAGAAATGGATACTATGGTAGCCAATAATATTGAACCTAAAGATGTGAACAAATATCTTTCTACCAAAGTTAGAGAAATGTTCTTTAAGTTGGTTTAAAGGTTGACTTTTAAGCTCTGTTTGTTATCTTTATAAAAAAATATATTATGATAACAAACAGAGTTTTTAGATTAAAAAATGCTGCAGAAGTGGCACCAGGAATGCCGCTACAAGCTGGCCAAGAATTAGAGATTGTAACTGATGTGGTTTACGTAAATGGAAACATGGTACCGCCAGATATGCAACCTTTATTCTATAATTGGATAATTAATAATCAAGGGTTATTTGATGATGTAACAAAAAATTGGTAATTAAATTTTTTATTTTAAATAATTAATTTATCTTTGCAAAGAATTTAATATAAGTTATTATGATAATTAAAGAAAACGGTTTAAGATACGCCAAATTAGTACACGTTTCTGTTGATAACGGAATGACTGATAATAGCAACAAAGTTTATATCATGGAAGAACTTTCCGATGGTACAATCAAGTGTGAATACGGTAGAGTTGGTCGTAGTTTAACTACTGAGATTAAACCTTCAAGCAAATGGGATAGTGTTCTTAAACAGAAACTATCTAAAACAAAAGGTTATACTGATGTTACTGAATTCTTAGCTGAACCAGTAATTGATGCTACCAGTGGTTCAACAGCTACTGCTAAAACTGAAGAGATTAAAAACTCTGTGGTTAAAAGACTTATCGACCAATTAATGAGCTTTGCAAACAAAGCAATCCAAAGAAACTATAAGGTTACTCAAGAAGCTGTATCTGAACAACAAGTAAATGCTGCTCAGGAATTAATTGATACTATTAGTTCTAAATTGGTCTTGAATGTTGATAAGAAAGACATCAATGACTTGTTACTTAAATTATATACCATTATCCCTAGAAGAATGGATAATGTACGTGATTATCTTATCAATGATGTAAACGATGCTAATTCATTAGAAAAAGCACAAAAATTCATTGGACAAGAACAGTCTACATTAGATACTATGGCAGGTCAGGTTCAGTTGATTAAACAACAAAAAGCTGCTGCTGAAGCTCCTGAAGAAGAACAAGTTGAACAAGTTACAATTCTTGACCAAATGGGTCTTAAAATTGATGTTGAAGAAGATACTGAAACCCTTGCTCTTGTTACTAAACTTATGGGGTCTAACGCTAACCAAATTAAACAAGTATTTAAGGTTGTTAATACCAAAACACAAAAAGTATTTGATACTCATTTTGAACAAGCTAAGGTTAAAAAAAGAAGACTTTATTGGCATGGTTCACGTAATGAGAACTGGTTTAATATTTTACAAACTGGTTTATTAATTAGACCTTCTGGTGCTGTTCATACTGGTAGTATGTTTGGTGATGGTATCTATTTTGCTGACAAAGCACAAAAATCAATTGGTTATTCATCATTAAGAGGTTCTTATTGGACCAAAGGTGGTGATGACAAAGCATACTTAGCATTGTTTGATGTTCATTTAGGAAATCAAAAAGAAATCCTTAATCATACATCTAGTTGTTATTCATTATCTGATAAAGTATTGAAAAAAGATAATTATGATTCAGTATTTGCCAAAGGTGGTGCTGATTTAAGAAACAATGAATATATTGTTTATAACGCTGCACAATGTACTGTGTCGCATTTAATTGAAATTGGAAATTAATGGCATCATTTATATTAAACGAAGTAGAAAAAGAAAACCAAAAAGCTATAATAGATTCGATAAAGGTTTTATGTGGTGAAGACATTGAGTATAATATACAATATATTGTTGTATATAGTGGAATTGGTGTTAAAGTTGAAATTATTGTTTCTAGTAAAAAAAGGGTATTTATGCCTATAAGAAAAGATATAACTGATTATGATTGTTGGTAGTTTACTATTGATAGTAAAAAGTAAAAAAAAAATAAATGGAAGATTTAAGAACTGGGTACGATTGGTGCCTGTCAGGTAATATTAGAATTCTTGACATTATGTCATGGGATACCGACATGATGTCATGTGAAACCTCATATTACACAGAAAAAATAACATCAGAAGAATTTCTAAGACGTATTGGTTTATGTAAAGTAAAAGCAAATTCTACGCCTCGTAAAACATCTATGTATTTGGAATACAGAATGTATGGTCTTGTCCCTTACAATTTAAGTCCAATTCAGCAAGGGATTCAATTTGGTCATGCTGTGGTTGAATATCAGCAAAATGTTAAAGGATTATTTAATTTTGAGAAGATATATGATAAATGGGCCAAACAAGATAAAACATTTATTATCCTTAATGGTGGTACTACAAACAACTCACCAGATAAGTTAGGAACACTTAATCAACATCTAAGAACACTTATTGATAATGGTATTGGTTTGTCTGGTTTTCATGAACCAGACTTGGGTGACCAATTGACAGCAGTTGTATTTTTGGTTGATGAAAGAGTATTTAATAGAACGCTTTATCCAGACTTCCAAGAAGAAAAATTACCTTATGGTGTTCGTAAACCATCTAAGAAAGTTGAAACTGAATTAGAAGAACGCAATGAAGCCAACTACGAAAAGTGGGTTGATAAAATTGGTGGCCATACCAATGCATTCTTAAGAGAATTTTTAAAACCGCTTAGATTAGCTTAAAAACTTGACTTATTCTAAATTTATCTTTATACTTGTATATGGATGAATTTAGAAAGTTTGGTCAAATATTAAACTATATTAAAAAGTATTACTATGTTAAAAATGGTATATTTTTTAATAGGTATCATGAACATGAATATGGTAACGATATAATTCGTGAATTACCTAAGATATTTAGTGTTGATAGAGAAGATTGTATAGAGATATTTAAGAAATGGGCTGAATCCCATGGTATTGATTATTTAGATACAGATGCTTATGGTTCACACAGATTAAATGCTTCATGGTCACCTGAATATGCTGATGACATACAGCATCATGGTTTTGATGCTGCTGAAGAACTAATGTCAGTTTTAACTGAAGAACTTGCTCGTGAAATTGATGCACAAATACTATTAGATTTAAGAGGACAATTAAATTCTAATGAATTACTTGATGTTATTAAATGTGTTGGTTACGAAAAAGGTCCAACAATTTATGACCCAGCAACGTTTATGCCAAGAAACTACTTTACATCAATGAAAAAACATGAAGTATTATATGAAAGAGAAAATAACCCTCACTGGCAGAATTGGATTCGAGCCAGAAGATAGAACAAATAAACATCTTCTCCAATCATCTTGGAAGAAGATAGCTATGGTTTTTATTGAAGGTGATGTTTGTGAATACTACGCATGGTTTCTAAAAAAAAGATATAACATTACCCTTAACAAACCAATCAGAGGAGCTCACGTATCATTCATCAACGATTCTATGAGAGATTTAACACAGAACAATGATAAATCAGAAGAAGAAATACTTCAATTATGGGAAGATGTTAAAGCTAAATGGGATGATAAAGAAATTGATATTGTATTAGATTTAAATCCCAAGACTGATGGCAGAATTTGGTGGTTGAATATACCTGAAGAAGAACGAAAAGGGCTTCAAGGTATTAGAAACGAATTAGGGCTCGGTAGACCGTACTTTGGGATGCACATGAGCATTGGGTATGCCAACGAAAAAAATATTGAACAGAGCGTTTATATACATGAATCAATTAAACATGGATTTATTAGATAAAAAAAGGGAGATATAATATCTCCCTTTTTTATTCTTTAATCTCATCATCTTCTTTTTCAGGTGTCTCGTTGGTGGGTTTTTCCTTGCCCCATATTTTATCAACACTGGCCAAACCTAAACAACCAAAAGATAACATTGCAACTGCATTAACTAATGTGTCAGCTGGTCTTACGTCATCAGGTGAAAAACTGTTGGTAAAAAGTGTAATACACAATGTTAAACCAGCAATAATTCCGATAAACCTTTTTGAAGAAAAACTCTTATTCCTGTCTTGGAATATTTCAGTAAAAAATTTTTTCATAAGTTTCTTTTTTAATTTATTGTTATTATTTTATTCAATAATAAATATCTAAAAATTTGGTAATTAAAAAAATAATCATACCTTTGTCAAAAATTAAATATTATGAGCAAACAAATGACACACGAATATCTTGTAGAGAACGGTCTTATTCTATTTGAAACAATTATCGGTTCTCAAGCATATGGAACACAGACTCCTGCAAGCGACATTGACAAAAAGTTTGTATATATATTACCTATGGAAAACATTCTAGGTACTGGTTATGTAGAACAAATCAATGTAAATAAAGATTATACTGGTTGGGAGATTAGACGTTTCCTAGAACTTATGGGTTCTAATAATCCAACAGTACTAGAACTTCTTAATAGTCCAGAAGATTGTATCATCAGCAAACATCCATTGTTTGATATTATTCTTGAACAAAAAGAAAAGTTTATTACAAAGGTTTGTAAAGATAGTTTTGGGGGTTATGCTAGACAGCAAATCAAAAAAGCCAAGGGTCTTAACAAGAAACAAAACTGGGAGAAAGACAAAGTGGTTCGTAAAGACCTGCTAGATTTCTGTTATGTTATTGCTGGTGAAAAATCAATACCATGGAGAAAATGGAATGAATATGGGACTTTTGATGAAAAATTTATAGGTGCTGTAAATATTCCAAATGCAAGAGATGTTTATGCGTTATTTTATGACATCAAGTCTGACCGATGCTTTAGTAAAAGACATAAATTATCTTTTAGAGAAGATGAAATTTCTGATTATCAAAAAGCTGGTATTAAAATTGGTTTAGGATACAAAGGACTTATCAATACTGGTCATGAAGATGAAGATGGTAAGATTAACTACGGTATTTCAAACCAACTACGTCTTTCTAGTATTCCTAAAGGTGAAAAATCAATATGTACTATAGTATATAACAAAGATGGTTATTCAGAGCATTGTAAAGACTATAGAGAGTATCAAGAATGGTTAGAAAACCGTAATGAAGCTCGTTATGTTGATACACAAGCACATGGACAACAAATTGATGGTAAAAATATGATGCATTGCATTAGACTTATCAATATGGCTACTGAAATTGGTGAAGGTAAAGGTATTATTGTTAGACGACCAGATGCTGCAGAACTTCTTAAGATTAGACGTGGTGAGGTTGATTTGGAAACTCTTATTGAAACTGCAGATGCAGCGATTGCAAATATGGATTTAGTGTTTGATAATTCAGAATTACCGAATAGTGTTGATAAGAGTTTAGTAAATGATTTATTGGTAAGGATTCGTACAGAATTTTATTCATAAAGAGAATTATTCTCTAGAAGAAATTTAATGGTTTCATCAGCTTCTTTACAATCATCTATAAATGAGAACACATTCTCATCGGTAAGTATACGCCACTCATTCTTGGCTTCAGATTTGGAGCCAGAATGTTTTCGGTGCATCCATTGTTCTACTTTTAGATAGTTTTTTGAATAGTATTGTTTAAGAAGACTTATTTTATTAGGATTACCTGTTTGCAATTGCTTTAAACGAAGGTTTGGGTCGTTTTTGGTTATACCGATTTTGTGGGAACTATTCCCATCAATGTCGGTTTGTAATAAGAGGTAAACGTAGCCCATAATTCTTAAATATAAGGAATATTTTAAAAATTGTCAATATAATTTAAAAAAAACTTGACTATTTAAAATCTTTTTGTATATTTGCATATATTTAATAACAAGTGGTATTCCACACAAAAATAAAACAATGAAAAATTTAATTAGTTTAGAAGTCCTTTTCGTATTATGTTTACTATTAGTAGACAGGATGGGTCATATATGTTAATGAAATTAGAATCATAATATTATAAACCCATTTAAGTAAAATTAAATGGGTTTTTTTATTTTATGGCGTGATGGCCGAGTGGCTAGGCTGAGCTCTGCAAAATAAATGCCGATGTACCCAAGTGGTTAAGGGGGTGGTTTGCAAAACCACTATTCGTTGGTTCGAATCCAACCTTCGGCTCTAAACTGCAAATAAATTTTGTGTTTTGCAGTTTTATTACATATTTATAATAAAAACAAATATGGAAACAAAAAAATGTACACAATGTGGTGAAGAAAAAGAAATTTGTGATTTCTTTTTCAAAAATAAAAAAACAAATAAATTACATTCACAATGTAAAAGTTGTTATAAAGAAAAAAGAAAAAATAAAGAACATTACGCCAAATATAAAGAAGAATATTTAGAACGTATTAACATAAGAAAAAAAATAAAAACATCTGAAAATAGGGTAAATTTATTAGAATATTTTAAAACACACCATTGTGTTGTTTGTGACGAATCTAATCCAATAGTTTTAGATTTTGACCATAAAGATGAAAAAGAAAAAAAATATGGTATCTCGTCTATGATATATTCGTATAATTGGGCCACTATATTAGCAGAAATAGAAAAATGTAATGTTTTATGTGCTAATTGCCATAGAATCAGAACATCTAAACAATTTGGTTGGTGGTATGAGAATATTAAATAATAACAGGTTCAAATCCTGTTCGTGCCTCTGGATAAAGCTCAATAAGGGCAACAATAAAGCTCAAATTAGTGATAAAATGAGCCACAAATAACATAAGCGTGAGCTTAAATAATTAAAATAATAATATATGACATTTACATGTAAACATTGCGGAGAATCAATTAATGGAGTTGCCACAGTACACAACGGAAAATTCCTGCATCATAGATGTGTTGAAGCTTATGAAACAACTAAAGCTGAAGAAGGTTTAGAAGAAACACCAATGGAAATAGAAGAATAATAGATTCCAATTTTGGCCGAGTGGTGGAATGGTAGACACGCTGGACTTAAAATCCAGTGCTCAGTAATGGGCGTGAGGGTTCGAGTCCCTTCTCGGCTACTGGCATCTCCCTAGGGAGAAGGCTCTGGTTATCGGTCTGACCTTATAGACCGAAATTTGCCGATGTGGGGGAATGGTAGACCCGTCAGATTTAGAATCTGATGTTCGCAAGGGCGTGTGGGTTCGAGTCCCACCTTCGGTACTATATGCATCCATAGCTCAGTTGGTTCAGAGCACTTGCTTTACACGTAAGGGGTCCTAGGTTCGAATCCTAGTGGATGTACTTGATTTATTAAATTATTTTGCATATCTTTGTTTAAATAATAAAAATTTAAAAAATAATTTAATGAAAAGACAATTTAACAAAAAAGCCTATGATGCTTTTGATTCAAAAAACAAAAAAGAAATTCTAACTATAATGTCCAATAAAGGATATAGCTTGGTTGGTAAATTAGAGGAAGAACATTACAAAAAATATGATATTAAATTTACTAAAGATGGTAAAGAAATATCTTTTGAAAATGAAACTAGAGCAAGTTTTGCAAGTATAAGAGATGTCTATCCAACAATACATATTCCAATTAGAAAACAAAACACACAATGTGATTTTTATATTGTTTGGAAAATAGAAATGGATGAATTTTTCCTTATAAGCAAAGACGTTATCAATGAATATAAAACAGAAACAGTTGATGTAGTATGCAATATCGACCATGAAGAATATTGTTATGAAGAAGTCTTTATTGATATTCCAAAAGATAAAGCTGAATTATATAAAAAGATAAATAATAAATGGACGATAATCAAATAATATAATTTTTAAGTAATGTTTTATATTTATTATAAAATACAAATATGAAGCTTACCAATATATATAATGAACTTCTTAATGAAGATTTTAAAAGTCAAACAAAAAAATTCATATCTCAAGGGTTTGACCCCGATATTGTTAAATCATATATCGATAAATTTAAATATATTAGAGATAAAAAATTTAAAGAGATGTTTGACGCAGAAGTCAACATTAATGTTCCAATAGATAAAAGAAATGATGTTGATTCATATAAGGATTTTCATGATTTAGAAGTGTTGGTAGATTATGTTGGTGGTAAAAGACCAGTATCTAGTGCTATTTCTAAACCTACCAATGATATTGATGTATCAGCTGAAGCTGTTTATAAAGATACAAATATTGAAGTATTTTACGCTGACAATCCTAGAGCATGTATTAAATATAAAGGTAGTTTTCCTTATAGTTGGTGTGTAGCGAGGTCAGATTCATCAAATATGTTTTATACATATAGATTTAAACCTTATGAACCAGCTTTCTATTTTATTAAAGATATTCCAGCAACAAAAGAAGAATTTAAACTTTGGAATTTAGGTAAAACAACATTTAGTGGTAAATTTCAAAATAAATACCATTTCTTTGTAATTCAAGTTCCAAAAAATGTCAATTTAAATGATTTAACAACAAAACAATATATTGTTACCTCAGCTCAAAATGATGGTGATACTCAAATGAGTTGGGATGAAATTATGGCAATTAACCCTAAGTTAGGACCAGCACATGAATTATTGCAACCAAAACCATTTACAGAAGAAGAAAGAAAAGAACATGTAAGATTTAAAAATGGTATTTCTGATATGGAATTTAAAAGATTATCATATGAAGAAAAAAGAAATTATTTAGATATATATCCAACTATTTCCAAACCAATAACAAATAATCAATTAATGCAACTTCCAGATGACTTATTAAATTTATATGTTTCATTTGGTATTGGATTAGATGATGAAGGATTTGCGTTTATTAAAAATAAACCAGCAATTCTTAAAAGATATGCTCAAATAAGCAAGAGAAAATTTGATGAGTATATGAAACCTAATCAAAGAAATAGATATCAATTAAACCCAGTATATACTGAACTTATGGTTTTATCCGATGAAGACATCAAGGCTTTTCTACATTCATTGACTGGAAAAGAAGTAAGTAGATTTATTGCAACTAATGGTATGGATAAATTTGAATTGCTTGAAAAACACTTGGGTGATAAAGGGGTGCCAGAAGAATTTAAACGTGATAGAGATTTGCTTCTTAGAATAAATGAATTATATATAGATGACACGGTAGAAGAAATACAAGAAAGATTACCTGAAGGAATGGGTTTCATTGTATATAGAGACTTTGTTACCTTAGATTTCAGAAACTACCCAAATGGATTAGATAATTTAGATAATAGTATAACTTATTTTATGAATCAATCCACCGACCCAGGATATTGGGTATGGGATGATGAGAATTATTTTGAAGGTTGGGAAGATGGTTTAGAAGAACAAACAAAAAAATATTTACAATTAATCCTAGAAGAAGATGAGGATTTATTCAATCAAGTTAAATCTGTTGGTATTGTAACAATACCAACACCAAGTGAAGCAGTTGATGAATTAATATCATATTTAAAAGAACAACCTGACGTTTTAAAGAAAATTGAAAGTATAATAGAAGAAGAATATTCAACAGAATCATATAATGCTAAATGGAAAGAAGCCGATGACACATGTGATAAAATAAAAGATGTAATTGAATATCGAGAAAGTGATGAAGAGATTATAGTTAAATTAGATGCTTTTATCTTATTCATTAGAGGAAACCAATTTTTCACAACAGTAGCTGATGATTTCATAGGAAACGTTAATTCTATGATGGAAGGTGTATTGGATATTTATGATTTACCAGATAATGAAGATGCTATGAGAGAATGGGTTGATGACAATAATATGGTTGTTGATGATGCAGATATTAAATCAACCATTGTTGAAATAATTGAAGAACACATTGAAGAAAATTTATATAATGATGAAGATGAAGAAAATGATAATGAAGATGAAGATGATGTTAAAAGAAAACAAAAACTTGTAATTTCATATCTTACAGATACACTTAAAAATATGGGACAAAATCCATATGCTAATATGATTGAAAATGATATGGTTCGTATTGATATTGATAGAAGAAAATTTAAAATTAATGGACAAGTTTATATTAAACTTAGTGATAAACAAAATGGTAAATCCCATGATGGTTATGTATTCATTAAAGATTTACCAACATATTTTACCAATTATAAATTATTTGAACAAATAAATAAGATTAAAAAAATAATCAATTACAAAAAATAACATATTTATTAATAAAAATATTATGAATTTAAATAAAGAACAAATTTTATCTATTATTAGATACACATTAACAACAATAGGTGCAACATTAGTTACAAAAGGAACTATAGATGCTGAAACAGTGTTACAGTTAAGTGGTTGTGTTATGGCATTAGTGTCTGGGATATGGTCAATTATTGATAAAACTGATGCTAATATGGCAATTAAAGTTGCTGATTATCAAGCAAAATTAGCAGCGTTAGAAAGTGAAAAATTAATTAATTAAAAAATAATTAAAAAAAAACTTGACAATTAATAAAACATTCGTATATTTGCATATATTTATTAAACAAACGGGGAAACCCTTAAACAAAAAACAATGAAAACATTAACTAACATATTTGATTTTGCATTTGAAGCAGCAGCCTTTGAGGATTACTCACAAGGAAGGTCAAACACTGTCATAAGTTAACGTTTAAGTTAATAATAAAAATGATAAGCCTGACCTACAAGTCAGGCTTTTTTTATGCAATAAATAATTGGACCTCTGGTGTAAATGGTGTGTCACGCTAGTCTGAAGAACTAGAGGTTTCGGTTCGAGTCCGAGGGGGTCCACAGAATAATGGAATAACAGTGTCTGTACTGCCATCACCCTTGCAAGGGTATACAGAAGCCATGGCCCTATCGTCTAACGGTTAGGACGACTGGTTTTCGACCAGTAAATCGGAGTTCGATTCTCCGTGGGGCTACAATAATCGAGGTAAGGTCCACTGGCGAAGGATACCCGTCTGTCACATGGGTGAACTGGGTTCAAATCCCAGTATCTCGGCAAAATTAAAATGACCCGTTAGTGAAGAGGTTAACACGTATCACTTTCTATGATGAGGCATGGGTTCGAATCCCATACGGGTTACAATAAATTGGTCCATAGGTCAAACGGTTAAGATATCTGCCCGTCACGCAGTATGGAATGGGTTCAACTCCCATATGGACCGCACAGATGAGCCTGTTACTAATTCATAGAACTACATATTGTAAGCGTAGAATTAGAAAATTGGGGTTATAGTTTACCAGGCAAAAATAGTTGGCTTGCACCCAGCAGAACTCGGTTCGAGTCCGAGTAGCTCCACCATCTGGCAATATCTGGCAATTTTATTTACTAGAGAAAGCTTGAAAACATAGGTAAAAACAGATATTTTAAATTCTATCTGGTAACCTCTGGTAATTTTGGGGGATACTTTAATTGGTTAGAAGGCCACCTAGACGGGTGGTAGTGTAGGGTTCGAAACCCTCTCTCTCAACAAGTTATAAAATAATTAAAAAAAATGTTTAATTTATTTGTATATTTAAATATTAATTGTATATTTGCAATCTAAATAAGAAATACTGACATGGAGTTGGTATTACAATTAAAAAAGTTTAATTAAATAAAAAAACAAAATGAAGTTATTAGAAAAAATTAAATTAGAGACTATTATTATGGACCCTAATTTTAGTAAAAAAGAAAAATTAGATTATTTGTTAGATATGTATGCTAATAATGAAACTAATGATTGGGATTTTAAACGTGATGGTTATGAGTATAAAATGAGATACGTGACTGTTACTCCAGAGTTGGCTACTATGTTAGTAACATATTTTAATGATGTTAATAGACCAGTTTCTGACACAAACGTTTTAAATTTGAGTAAAGAAATGTTAAATGATAAATGGGCAGTTAACGGTGAAACAATAACTTTTAATAAAAATGGAGATTTATCAAACGGTCAACATAGATTTTTTGCATTGATTAAAGCTGATGTTACATTACCTTTATTTATTGCTACTGGATTTAAAGAAGATACTTTTGCTACTATAGATAATGGTAGAAAAAGAGCAGTTTCTGATGTATTAGCACATGCTGGTGTTTTATCAGCCAAAAATACCGCATCTTTATGTAAGTTTATTTTTGGTTTTAAACAAGGAAGATATGGTGCACATAAAGATGTTAGTACTAGAACTTTAGGTAATACATCTATTCTATCATATTATGAGGGTTTAGATAATGTTGAAATTAATGCTAGTGTTAATTTTGGTCAAACTTATAGTAAAAAAGCTAATGGTATTATCACACCTACATTTTTGGGTGGTATGTATTATATTTTTAATGAATTAGATAGAGAAAAATCATATGAATTTCTAAGTAAATTATCTAATGGTGAAAATCTAACAGATAAATCACCTATTTTAGCTTTAAGAAATAAATTAATTAAAGCTAAAACAGATAAAACTTATCACTTAACTCCAGATACTTTAGTGAAAACTATTGTATATTGTTGGGAAAAGTTTTTAAAGAATGAAAGTGTTAAGGTTATTAAATTACCAGAAGATTACACAATTAATTTGCAAACAAGCTTGCCTATTTAAAAAGTTATTTGTATATTTGCATAAATAAAAACGTTAGTTCTATGAGGGGTTGTAAAAAGATAATCATAGGGAATTATGTCAGAAGTCCTACAGACATAACTAACACATGGGGAAATATATCAGTTGGTAGAATGTGGTCACTTTATTGGGTCCGTAGGTCGCAAGTTCGAGTCTTGCTTTCTCCACAATGTGTGTAAGAATTTCATTAAAACCTAGGAAGTTTAATGTTAGGATTACGTAGAGTTGCCGACAACTCAAGTTCGGGGTTTAATAGTTGTACCATATCAACTGGGTTGGAGTTCGACTATCCCTCTTCCAAGAGTAAAAATTGAACTGGTTTTGTAGTTTTCAGCCAATGCTAGATATAAAAACTGCTAAGGATAGACACTTGGAAATGTTTATCCATTAAAGGTACCGTAGCTCAGTTGGTAGAGCACTGCCCTGAAGAGGCAGGTGTCACTGGTTCGAATCCAGTCGGTACCACCATAAACTTTTTTGTACTTTTCTATTTCTTAATATATTTATATAGAAAGAAATAGAAATGGCAAGAAAAAAAGCAAATATACATTACATCTATAAAACAACATGTAATGTAACAGGAAGATGGTATATAGGTATGCATAGTACTGCTAACATAGACGATGGTTATTTAGGTAGTGGAACTATTTTAAGGTATTCAATTAGAAAACATGGTAAAAATAATCATACTAAAGAAATATTAGAGTTCCATGGAAGTAGAGAAGAATTAATACTTAGAGAAATTGAGATTGTAACTAAAGAATTGATATCAGATGGAAAATGTATGAACTTAAAAGAAGGTGGTAATGGTGGTTTTATTAATAAAGAACATATGTATAAATGTTCAAAAGCTGGGGTTAATAGTAGACTTGAAAAGTTAAAAAATGATTCAGATTTTAAAGAAAAAATGTTTAAAATATCAAGTGAAGCTCAAAAGAAAAAATATGCTATGGGTGTTTTGAGTGGTTTTAATGGTGGTTATAGATTTGAAAGTAAACATTCAGAAGAAACAAAACAATTAATGTCTGAACAAAGAAAAGGTACTGGAATTGGTGAAACAAATTCGCAATATGGTACATGTTGGATAACCAAAGATGGTGCTAACAAAAAAATTAAAAAAGAAGACCTTGAAATTTACCTAAATGAAGGTTGGTTAAAAGGTAGAAAATAAAATGGCAAACCAAGTTACGGTGGTAAGACTGCGACAATGCCGAGGAATATAATGAGTATCGCAACTCTGGTTCCTCTTGCCAAGTAAAGTATCTCAACTGGATAGAGACCCTGCGTGGAGCAGGATGATACGAGTTCGAATCTCGTCTTTACACTAATTTTAAAATTAATACTATGGCGACAGCTGCAAAACGTTCTAGACAGTCTAGAGTAATTACAATGCTTGAGAAGCAATTAAAAAGTGGTGTAAAAACCAAAAAGAAAACAACGGATGTTAAAGTTCCTTTGACAGATTCTGATGTCAAAAGAATCAATAATGAACTTGAGATTCTAAATAAAAGAGTATAAAAAAAGATATAAAAGATTATTTCAGCAACAAAAAAATCTATAGCCTGTTAAGCTCGTGGTATGGGTTCGAGTCCCATACTGTCCGATATTACTGGGCGGTTAGCTTAATGGTTAGAGCACGAAAAAGAAAAAAGTTAATCTTGTTATCGCATACAGAACAAGCTCATGTAATCCATTTAATGGGTGAACGGTTTCTAGAGCCTAGGTAGATTATTCCCTTGAGCCCCTGTTCTAACATAAAGTTTCCTTGTTCTATAAGAAAATAAGGTGGTGGAAGTCGATGGTTAACCATCGGCCCCAAAATCCACGAATGGACGTGGTGTTAACGATATCAAAATCAATAACGGATGAAAATCCATGTGATAAGTGGCGAAATTGGTAGACGCAATGGTGAGTTAAACGAAGGGACTATCCTAAACCTCATCCTCAAATAGGGGACAAACTGTTGGATATTAATGCAGGTTCGACCCCTGTCTTATCCACAAATTTAATATTTAATAAAAAATTGTTATTTTTATTTGGTAGTATGAAATATTCATTATATATTTGCACTCAATAAAAATAACAATTTAAAATTTAATCAAATGGGATTTAAAGATTTGTTTATTGTTAGTGATGAATCATCAACAGATAAACCTACAGAAACTGCAAAACCATCGGCTTCAACTACAAAGTTTCCGACTGCAACAACAACAGAAGTACCAGCTGCTTCTACTTATAGTTTCCCAACTGCGGAAACTGCAACTCCAACATTTACACCAGCACCCACACCAGTTTTTACTAGTGCACCATCGTCTGAGTATTTGAACAACGCTTTAGAACTTTATCAAAAAGGTTTTGATTCATTGAATCAACCAGGCTTTGATTTCTATGAGTTTTATCAATCAGTTGCCAGTGGTGGTATTGATAACCCTACAGTTTATGCAATGGCATTTCAAATGGCATCAGCTATGGATAAATCAATTTCTAAAACTAGTTTAATACAACAAGCTGATTTCTATTTAGGTGAGATTCAAAAGGTTTACGAAGATTTCGTAGCTAAAGGACAAGCTAAAAGACAAGAAGTTGAATTGCTTAAAGTAAATGAGAATCAATCTTTAACCAATGAGTTAAATGATATGAGAAATCAATTAGAAGCGTTAAAAACACAAATTGAGGACCGTACAAGAAAACTATCAGCAATTGATGGCAAATATAATCCACAACTTAGCGAAATTGATAGCAAACTTGCTGCTAACACTATGGCTAAAGATAGAATTTCAGGTTCTATTCAAACAGTAAAGCAAGGAATTAATAATAATGTTAAATAAATAAAAATGGGAACAGAAACTCAGTTTAAATCGGCTCCAACATTAAATGCAAATTTAATGAATCTACCTATGATGAAAAATTATAGTGAGAGTCAAATTGTTACTAAGGTTGATAACTTTAGAAAAGGTGAAAAGAACTTATATTGGTTCTTAAAATTAGGGTTCTTTGGTGGTCTTGGATATCTATTATGGGTATATGTGTTGCCTCCAGTTATGGTTGCGTTAGGTCAATTTTTAGCGATGGCCGCTACTGCGATTGCTGTTGTAGCTTTGGTAATCATGGCACCAGTAATTATTAAAGGTATTCGTGCTCTTACAAGATACATGCACAAATCAGTTATTAGATTTGACCCATTTGGTCAATTGGAAATAACTAGACAGAAAATGATTGCTAATCAAGCCACATTTAGAATTGCCAAGGGTAATTTGAAATCTCTTCAACAAGATATGCAGAATGAATCATTAAGAGCAAAAGAAGAAGCTGAGAAAGGTGATAAAGAAACTTTACGTCTAAGAGGTAAAGCTGAGAAAATCAAAGCTAACATGGAAGCTATGGTAGCTAAGATGGGTGTTGATGCTAAAAGCGAAGATGAATATGTTGATTTGGCTGCTGAATTGCAAAAAACACTTGCTACATCTATGCAAGTTGCTAACAAAGCAAGTCAATCTAAAGACTTCACAGTAAAATACGGAACTCGTTTTAATGTATTGAAAAAAATCAATCAAAAATTGGTTATGGTTGAAACTGGTATGGATATTAAAATCTCAGATTTTGATGCTACTATTGATATGTTGAAAAAAGATTACGAAACTGGTCAGAAATTAAATGCTGCAACTAGTGCTGCTAAATCAGCAATGGGCTTCTCTAGTGATTGGGAACGTGATTATGCGTTGGAAGTTATTACTTCAACAATTTCTGCTGATATTGCTATTAGTTCTGGTAACTTTAAAGATATTGAAAGCTTGACACAAAACTACGATTTAAATTCTGATGAATTGTTTGCTAACTTAGATGCAATCGCAGATAAAATTCAAAGTGGTGATGGTAATGTTGTAGATGTTAAAAAATACAACAATGTTGATTACAAATTAACAACAGAAGATAAATCAAAATCAGGTGGTTTTGGTGAAATGTTCTAAGTAAGATAATAAAAAAACTGTTCGAGTAGCCTTGGTTGACTATGTATCCCAAGGTAAAGTGGTGGACAAATATATATCAGGATTGCGGAGCCTAAATAAGTAAGTACGAAGTCAACAGAGTTTTAAACCGCATGGGTAGTTTCTCTAATTGGCGAATTTTATAAAAAAAGTAAAAAAAAGTTTGGTACATTAAAAAAGATTATTATCTTTGTACCGTTAAATAATTAAACAATAACAATTAAATAAAAACAAATGGGAAGAATTCTTAAACAAGAAAAATTAACAACCTTAGCAGAAGGTGTTATCGTAGCACTAGGTGTTGCTGTATTATTAACTGGTGTGTATTTTTTTGCACCTGGGCTTAGAGTGGCTGTATCAAAACAGTTAACTGGATTAACAATTGAAGGTGGTGACCTTAACAACGTAACTAAAGGTGCTAAATTGCCTTTGCCATCAGAAACGGTATCTACTGAAGTAGCTTCGAAAGGACTTATTCGTATTGCGGAGTATGCGTGGAATGGTAATGCTGGAATGATTGTTGCAAATGGTGGACCAAGAACAACTGAAGGGTCTCTTATTGAAGCCGCAGGTGTTAACTTAGAAATCGTAAGACAAGACATGGTAGGTGGTTTACGTGATATGCAAATTAAATTTGTTGAAGAATTTGCTTCAGGTGTTGAATATCCAAAATCAGATAAATCAGCATTTGCTGTAAGTATCATGGGTGATGGTGTTCCATTCTATATTACAACTACACAAAAATCATTAGATGAAAAATTTGGTAAAGGTAAATATCACGTACAAGTTCTTGGAGCATATGGATTATCATATGGTGAAGATAAAGTAATTGGACCAAGAATCTGGAAAGATAATCCTCAATCAATGAAAGGTTGCGTTATATCTTCAGTAATTGGTGATGGTGACTGGGTAGTTGCATGTAACTATGCTGCTGCTAATAAAATTGCTATCAATCCAGACCCAACAACTTGGGATGCCAATGCGATTAACTTCGTACCATCACAAGATGATGATTATATTAACTCTGTAAAAGAATTAATTAAATCTCAAAAAACTGGTTATACTGTACCTTTGAAAGAAGTTGTTAATGGTAAATTAACTGGTAAAACAATCAATCATAAAATTGATGGTGCAACTACATGGACACCAGGAGATAAAATGGCTTTTGATGCGTTGAGTGGTTTCACAGATATCGTATCAACTAAAGAGTTTGTAAATCAAATGGCTACAACACTTGTAGGTGTTAAAGAATGGGCTTTGCAACATGATAAAGAAGTTATTGCTATATTGAAACAAACATTTGTTGCTTCTAATCAAATTAAACAATATGATGAATGGGCTGTTAGAGCCTCAGAAGCTGTAGCTTTAACATATAACTTTGAAACACCTAAATACTGGTATGATATGTTTAAAGGTCAAAAAGGTACCAAAGATGGTTTAGATTATAATATCGGTGGTTCACGTGTATTTAACTATGCTGATGCAATGCAGTATTACGGTATCACAGATGGTAAAAATCGTTATAAAGCAGTTTACGAACAAGTTTCAGCTTATTTGACTGACTTAAATCCATGTGGTTTTAATGAGTCTAATCCAGATGGTGTTGTACCTTATGATGATGCAGTTAACTTATATTTCTTAACATCTGCAAACGTTAATGATAAAGGTAGTGTTCAAAAAATTAGTTATTCTGAAACTAAAACTTCAGTATTAGCTAACGGACAATGGAACATCAACTTTGATAATGGTAGTGCAACTATCTCTGGGTCAACCAAAGATTTAGAAACTATCTATAACTTGTTAACTCAAGCAGAGGAAACTAAATTGAAAGTGATTGGATATACTGATAACGTAGGTAATCCTGCTAGTAACGTAACATTATCTAATGGTCGTGCTCAATCAGTTGTATCTTATTTGAAAGGTAGAGGAATCTCAGCTGACCGTTTCCAAACGGTTGATGGTAAAGGTGATGCTAATCCAGTAGCTGATAACTCAACTGCAAGTGGTAAAGCTAAAAACCGTAGAGTTGAAATTACGTTATTAAAGTAATTACCATATAAAACATATACAAAACCGTGACAAATAGTCACGGTTTTTTTATAAATTAAATTATATAAAATGATAAAAAAGTTTTTTACTCCGTTTCAAGAACTTAAAAGTTCTTCAAAAACAATCATTGTAACAGTATGGTTAGCTTTATTGATTACATTTTGGTTTGTGTCCAGTTCAATAGGAACAACACATTTATTCCCAACACCTGCACAAGTATTTAAAGGTTTAGGTGATGTTTGGTCAGAGGGTCTTATTACACAGTTAGCTAGTTCACTATCATTGTGTTTCCAAGCAATATTCTTTTCAGTGATTATCTCAATGATATTTGCTTACTTAACAACAATTGCTTTCTCTAAATCATTAGGAACATTCTTATCTAAATTAAGATACTTACCACCAACTGGAATAGCATTTTACATTACAATAATGATTTCAGATGCAAGACAAATTCAAGTTTGGGTACTTGTTATCTTTATGTCTACATTTCTTATCACTAGTCTTATTCAAATGATTAAGGATATACCAAATGAAGAATTTGACCATGCTAAAACACTTGGGTGTAATCATTGGGAAACCTTATGGGAAGTCGTAATCAAAGGTAGGTTAGATTATGTAATAGAATTGGTTAGACAAAATCTAGCAATCGTGTGGGTTATGTTGGTGACGGTTGAGAGTATTCTTATTGCTGCTGGTGGTTTAGGGGTTTTAATTAAGAATGGTGACCGTTTAGGTTCCAATGGTAGAGTTATCGCAGTTCAAGCTGTAATTATCCTTGTGGGTGTTGCGTTGGACTTTTTATTAACAAAATTACGCAAAATAGCGTTTAGATATTCAAATTACTAACATTATGAGTTATAAAGAAACAAAAACCTTATTATATGTTAACGATGTTAACTTAGGGTACGATGGAAAATCAATTCTTAAAAATATTAATTTTGATATTAAAGATATTGTTAGAGAAGGCCACCAATCAACTGGACAAGTTATAGCTTTCATTGGTCGTTCTGGTAGAGGGAAATCAACGCTTTTCAAAGGACTTACTGGTTTGCTTAAACCAACACAAGGTCAAGTCCTTATTACTGATTTAACTACAGAGGATGAGAATGATGCTAAACCATTAGATACAGGTGATATGGGGTTTGTAGACCAAAAATACACCCTTTTTAGACACAAAACCATTACGCAGATATGTGAGTATGCTTTGAGAAAATCAACACTTACAAAAGCTGAAAAAGATACTATAATTAATGAGTATTTAACTGATTGGGGTTTGATGGAACACAAAGATAAATACTCGTGTGAGTTGTCTGGTGGTCAAAGACAAAGAACAGCAATCATTGAGCAAATGCTTACGTCTAAACACTTTATGATTTTAGATGAACCGTTTTCTGGATTGGATGTTGGGAATATTGAAAAAGTAAAACAATCATTTGACAAGATTAGTGCTGCTAATGAATTAAATACGATTATATTCTCCACACACGATATTCGTTTAGCGGCTGAATTGGCTGATAGTATTTATGTAGTTGGATTTCCAGAAGGAGAAACTAATTATTCAACAATATTGAAACATTATAATTTAAAAGCAATGGGGTTAGCTTGGCAACCTTATGGTGATGGTCATAGAAGATTAGTTTCTGATATAAAAGAATTACTCCTTAAATCATAAGAATTACTTGATTTATTTTAAAATAAGTATATATTTATTAATAACCACTAGATTGATTTTTAGTGGTTATTTTAGTAAATAAGATTTGTTTAATAAATAAATTAAACAATGACCATTAAATACATGTATATGGATAGTGATAGTAAAAGCGATAAACAGGAAAGTCTTAGGGACAGTTTGCCTAATGACAGCGACATTCCTGAACCCCATGGGTTTCGACATATTGGTTTACAAACTGACAGAATTAACCAAAGATTATTGGCATACAATGTTCGTACTTTATGGATTTGCATTCCTATCGTTTATATTATCGTTTCTCTCATTTAAATTAAATAAAAAAACTTTAGGTAATATTTTAATAACAATAGCTTTGTTTTTAAATCCTTTGGGTTATGACTTAGTAGTATATTGGATTAATTCTATAACCAAAGATTATTGGATGACAATTAGTATTATGTATATGTTAGCAGGATTTTTCTTTGCTTTATTTATGTATTTCTACAATATAAACCCTATACTTACATTTAAATATCATTCAGTTAAAACACATAATCACATAAAACTTAAATTAAAACGAAAATAAGATGGAAACCTTTGATGACCTTTTTAATAAATTCTTTGGTGAAAAGAAAAAAGAAGATGATTTTATAAATAAAGAAGCTAAAAAAATCATTGATATGATTGATAGTTTTAAACACATTAACCCTGATGGTAATTATACAGGTGAATAATTAAATAAATTAGATGAAGAATTGGATACAAAATTAGGTGAACCAGATGAAATAGAATATTCAAGCGATGGTGAAATGTATTTTGAAAAACGTATGTGGTATAAACCATTAGGTGTGATTATTAAAACACTAGTTAGTGATGAACCATTAGGACCACCAACACCACCAGAACCAGAATTACCTTTAAATGAACAATTAGAAATAGCCGTTAATGAAGAAAATTATGAATTAGCAGCCGAATTAAGAGATAAAATCAAAAAAGCTGTAGCTAAAGAAAAAAGGAGATTAAAAAAATTAAACACTTAAACTATTCATATTCAACTCTTTAAAAAATAATTGTAAAATTTTAATAAAAAAAGATTAAAAAAACTTGACAATTAATAAATTATTCGTATATTTGCATATATTTATTAGACACACGGGGTAAGACCCACAAAAATTAAAAACGATGATGACAACAAAAACATATCAAACGAAACAGTATCAACCTAAAGGCGGAACGCCTCAAGGCACAACTGGGTATGCTAAGTTATCAGACTTAACAACAATATAAATTTAGTTCAATACTATAAATTATATAACCCAGTTAGAGAAATCTAAACTGGGTTTTTTTATGAAACAAAAATAACAAACGAGTGGTAGAGGAGTCAGGTCTATCTCGCTGGCCTTGGACGCTAAAAAATAACGGGATGTGGACTAATTGGTTAAGTCGCCTACCTTGGACGTAGGACATCATCCAGATTCGAGTTCTGGTATCCCGACAAAAGATTTGAACTTTGTGTTTATTTTCCAAATCTTTATTATATTTATAATAAAATAAAGTTATGAAAAAATGTACTAAGTGTAAAAATGATTGTTTAATAGAAAATTTTCCTATTATCAATAAAAAAACAAATAAAAGAAGTTCTATGTGTACGGAATGTAAACGAGAATATGATAGAGAATATTATGAATTAAATAAAGCTAAAAATAACAAAAACAAAAATGAATTAGCTAGAATAAATAGGAACACAAAACGAACATATATTATTGATGTTTTAAAAAAATCTTCATGTTGTGATTGTGGTAACAATGATTGGAGAGTTCTAGAATTTGACCACAGAGATAGAGATTTAAAAGAATTTAGTATTGCCAATAGCACTGGGTTATCGATAAAAAAAATACAATTAGAAATTGATAAATGTGATATAGTTTGTGCTAATTGTCATAATATTAGAACTATTGAACAAAGAGGTTATTATAACTTTGAATAGAATAATAACAATTCGGGTAATACGTTAAATGGTAAACTGGGTGGCATGCGGCTGCTCGATAAAGGTTCGAATCCTTTAAACCCGACAAGAAAATAGAAATTATGAAAAATATAAAGAAGATAAAGAAACAGGTATAACTCTCTAAAAATTAGAGGGTGATACAATATGCCCTCTAAGCTTTAAGGTGAAGCACGATACTTTTAATATCGGGAAAACGGTCCAATACCGTTAGGGGGTACAAAGTGTTCATTATAATTGGATGTTCATGTACAATGAACGCTAAGAAATAATGAACAAAAAATAAAACAACGCAGTGTTCGCATAGTGGCCAATTGCACCTGACTTCCAATCAGGACTTCGTGAGTTCGAATCTCACACGCTGCACAAATTTTGAAGTATAATGTAACGGTTAGCATTACTGGTTTTGAGCCAGTCCGTCTAGGTTCGAATCCTAGTACTTCAACTAAAGAATGGTTTCAGCAAGTTAACAAACATCAAATTTTTACTTTGAATCGTAACATGCCATTCTGTATTTGGGGACAACAGGCAAGGTGCCGAGCAGGTCTGTAAAACCTCACTGGGATGGTTCGATTCCATCTGGCCCCACAAAAAATCGCTGACTTAAATGTCAAAGGAGTGTAATGATATCAACTCAAATAAGGTAAGCGATACCTTATTGATAATAAAGAGCGTAAAAACTCTTTATTATCCTAATAGTATTAAACGTTCATTTATTATATTAATTATAATATTTAAATATTTTTGTGATGTTGATGGTTTAAAATATTTTTGTTCTGAAATATCAATAATACAAAAATCAATTTTTTTATCAAAACATTTCTTAATTTTTGATTCGTCATTAAGTTTAGTTTGGTTTAATTTATTAACACCAAAAATTGGTTGATAATGAAATATACCATTTAATTCAAAAGCGATATTTAATGAAGATATATAGATATCTAATTCTGAACCTATAATTGTTTTATTATTGTAGTCAATAAATAGATTAGGATAAAGTTTAGTAAGTTCATTTTCAATGTAAAATTCAATTTTAGAACGTCTATTTCCAAATGTTTTGTTTTTATTATTAAAAGATATGGCACAAGAGCGAGTACAAAAATGATTTGTTGACCGTTTCATTTGGTTAAGTTCTTTTTTAAATGTAGTATCACAATTAGTACATTTAATAGTTGGTTTATTTTGTCTAGTTTTAGCTTGACATTTATTTGAACAGAATTTTCCCTGTGCTTTATGGTTAGGATTTAGAGCATCTTTTATTTTGTGTTTAGTTATTTCAAATGAATTATTACAATAATAACATTGACATAATAATTTATCTTCTGATTTCGCTAAATCAAATTGTTCTTGTGTAAATAATGATTTCATATTAGTGGTTTTTTTAATAAATATCTTGATATTTATTAAAAACAATAAATAACTCCGAGATGGTAAGCGATGCCATCTCATTTTTGCCGACTTCGTATAAAGGTTATTACTTTGGCGTTGTATCCCAGAAATCACAGTTCGAATCTGTGAGTCGGCTCTAATAATTTAAAAAAAATGGAATTTAACAAATGTTTTGATGGTTTTATAAAAATAACCATACCAGGAATAGGTGTAACTTGTGCTAAAGATTTAGAAGATGCTCAAGTAGCAATAGCAGAAGTTTTGGAAACACATCGTCTTATGATTAATCAATTTGCATCAGTTTCTGAAAAAAAAGTTTACAATGATTTGGTAAATTAAAAAAACTTCATATCTTTGTGATATAAATTATAAAGATATGGATTGTACCACTAAAACAGTAGATAGAATAAATGGTCAATTGGTTGATAAACCTAAAAGACAATTTAATGATTTAGAATCAGCTATCAAACACGCAAAAAGCGTTAATGCTTTGCCAGATAGAAAGTTTAAAGTTGTTGCTTATAAATGCAAAACATGTTACAAGTTTCATGTTGGTAGAAATGGTAACACTATAAGCGATAAAGAAAAACAAAAATGGAAACCACAAGGTTTCAAGATAGTCGGTAAAATCGACTTGAAATAAATAATGGGGAGGTTGAAATGTTGGTCTTATTCATTCTGTTTAAAAAGAATGATTTCTGCAAACTTAAAAAAACTTCACACAAATTGTAACTTTGAATAACGCTGGTTCGATTCCAGCCCTCCCCACAAATTTTTAAAATTGACATATTTATTATAAAAATTAATTATTATGTCAAAATCAAGAAAACCAGGGAAACCTAAAGCAAACAGAGGTAATCAAGTAAAAAGAATTACCTTGATTAAAAAGAATGAAGAAATTCTTTCTAAACTCAATAAAGCTAATTCTGCACAATAAAGTCGATAGCTTTATCAGACAAATTTAACTTTATCAAATAAATCCATGTAAATGCATGGATTTTTTATTTTAATGTTGTATATTTATATATAAAAGAATTAATTATGAAAAAATTACGAGCATTATTTAAGTGGTTAATTAAAGAATTAAGGGAAACATCCAAAAATGCCCCTAAAGAAACAAGATGGTAAATGAATATTAGAAAAGAATTAAGAAAAGCTTTGATTACCGAAGCTGAAAAAAAAGACCACAAACATGAATATGGATGCCTTATGGTATTCTTAGATGTTAATGAAGAATCATGGAAAGAACTACAAGACATGATTGATGAAGATGATTTATATACCGAAGAAGGTGATACCAGTTATGGTAGAGAAGATGAACCACATGTAACGATATTATATGGTCTACATGATGATATTAAAGATGAAGAGATAGAAGAAGATATAAATGATATAAAAGAACCTAAAATCGCTTTTAAATCGATTTCTTCATTTGATAATCCTAAATACGATGTATTGAAGTTTGATGTTGAAAGTAAAGATTTGACTAAACTGAATAAAGTATTTAAAGAATATCCATTTACTAGTAACTTTCCTGATTACCACCCACATTGCACAATTGCGTATTTAAAACCAGGAAAGGCAGCTAAATATATCAAGAAAGCCAAAGATTTGGTTGATATGGATATGGAACCATCAAAAATAGTTTATTCAAAAGCTGATGGAAGCAAAAAATATTATCAAATGAATTAATCTTTAATTATTATATATTTATAATAAAGATTAAAATGAAAAACATAATTAAGAATTTACTTAGAAAAGAATTATTAAAAGAAAATGCTGTTGGAAGACACTTAATTGTTGTTGATGTCCAACCAGAATATGTATCATGGATGAACGGTATAGAAAAAGGTTTATTTGAGTATATTAATACACATATTCACGAATTAAATAATTTAACATTTTTATATAATGGTGAAGATACAATGGGTATGGTTTCTGAAAATGAATATAGAGATTGGTTAGTGGAAAACGGTTTGGATGAAGATATTGCCTATGGTGTTAAAATGTATGACAAAGGTTATGCTTTTTTTAGAAATTGTATGGACCGTGGTGGTGATGATGAGGAATTAGTTAATCTGGTCAGGTTTATGAGAGATAATAATATAAATGATTCTAGAGAGTTAGACCAAGACTTTTGGGAGGCATTTATTGAAGAATATGGTTCTGAAAATATACGTGAATTAATGGAAGATTCAGAAGATTGTATCAATATACCAGACCTTATGGATTATTTATCGCCATATAATAATGTAGTTTTAGTTGGTGGCGGTATTAATGAATGTTTAAAAGAAGTTGAATTGGCAATGGATGCTTTGGGTAAACATTATGAAACTTGGGATAGATTTACTTATTAATTTACATATTTATATTAAAAGAAAATGAAGAAACTTATAAAACAATTACTTAGAGAAAATTTAGAAGAAGAAATTAAATTCTTTGATGTAAAAGATGATAAAACTGGTTGGGATAAAACAAACATTGTAATTACTAATGAAGAAGGTACAGATGTTGGTTATGCAGTTCTTAATTTCAAGATGGATAGTGATGAATACGTTACTAGTAGTTATGAAGACCCAGATGCTGAATATGTTGACCCAGACATGGGTAGACACTTTCCACATGGTAACGCTGCTAAATTAAACCATATAGAAATATATGAAAAATTTAGAGGTGATGACGTAAAAAGATACGGTTCTCAACTTATGAATGCTATCTTACAACGTTGTAAAGAAAAAAATATTAAAACAATATTCCTTAATGCTACACCAGTTGGACCTGAACCTAGACCAACTATTGAAGATTTGCTTAGATACTGGAGCTGCAGGGTATTAGACAAATTATTAAAAATATTTAATGGGCTAAATAGATAATCTTTCTCGCACCAAAATATTAACGCATCCTCACGCATACATCCTCGAATATTATTAAAAAAAATTGCAATTTAAAATAACCATTTTGTATTGAAATACATCTTAAAATGTAATTTATTCTTTTGATGCAAATGTAAACATTTTAGATATACTTGGTGACTCTGTAAGAGCCTCGCAACCACAGATTTTATTTGTTATATCAAACCTTAAATAGTGCTGGCGCGATAAATCGATAGGCAGCCATGCGCTTTTAGAAAAAGTTTCTATTTCAGTTGCAGTTAAAGATATTTCAGTATTGCCCTCACTCAATGCTTTTGTTTTGACAGCATCTGATGTAATAATAGTAGTTGCTTTACTGATAAAGTTT
>JAUKPQ010050347.1:0-28660 GCA_032273045.1 Chloridella minuta | reverse complement strand
TATCATTGGATCTGGGTTGGTAATAAAGTTCATAATCCACTCGGGTGCTCTGCGTTTTGTTACGCCTTCCCATCCCGGACCTACCAGCTTTTCTGAACTAGTTTTGTGGCATGATGTGCATTTAACACCTGCAACTTCTTCTCCTTTTGTGGCCATTGCTACATCTAAACTTACACCTAACTCCACTTTGTCAAATTTTCCTTCGCCTCGCTTAGGGTCATAGCTTGGGTTCTCACTGCTTGTCGCACTTTCAGTACTAGCTTGCGATGTTACTGTGCTTTGTGTGTTTTCAGAACTTCCTCCACATGCCGCCAATGCAATGCCTATGGATGTTAATATGAATAGCTTTTTCATAATTGTAATTGGTTTTTTTTTATTTGATACATCAAAGTTGAAACTTTCTATATCTACATTTTATGATTCCAATCATACATGTATACATACGCTCCAATACCAGCTCATAACTATTTTCTTATATTTGCTCAACTAAACTATTTTATTGATGCAAAAATTAGGGGAAAGTTCTAAAATTGCTGTTATTGGAGGTGGTAGTTGGGCTACAGCAATTGTTAAAATGTTATGCGACGCAAAGCACGAAGTGCGTTGGTGGATGCGCGACGAACGTGCCATTGAGAACATCCGAAAATACGGGCATAACTTAAATTACCTCCGTTCTGCCGAATTAAAAATTAATCCTGAAAACATTGGTTCCGATTTAGCCAAAATTGTTGAAGAGGTAGATTGCATTATTTTCGCCGTTCCAGCAGCATTTCTGCATACTACTTTACATTCTGTAAATCCCGAGGTTTTTAAATCTAAATACATAGTTTCGGCTATTAAAGGAATTGTTCCAGAGTATAATTTAATTATTGGCGATTATTTCAGAGATATTTATCAAGTTCCCATTAATCAAATTCTTGTTATAAGTGGCCCATGCCATGCCGAGGAAGTAGCCCTCGAAAAACTATCGTACTTAACCATTGCCTGCGAGGATCAAGAAAATGCAAGTACTTTTGCATCCTTTTTAACTACACGATACATTAAAACTACCACGAGCGACGATATTTATGGAACCGAGTATGCGGCAGTACTAAAAAATATTTATGCCATTGCTTCGGGTATTTGCCATGGATTAAACTATGGAGATAATTTCCAATCGGTGCTCATATCCAATGCCATTCGCGAAATGGAAACTTTTCTTGCAGCAGTTCACCCCATCAACAGAGATATTAAAGAATCGGCTTACTTAGGCGATTTATTGGTTACCGCTTATTCTCAATTTAGCAGGAACAGAACCTTTGGAAACATGATCGGGAAAGGATATTCGGTGAAATCGGCACAATTTGAAATGGGAATGGTTGCTGAAGGCTACTATGCTGTAAAATGTATACACGAAATAAATAGGCAACATAAAGTTAACATTCCAATTTGCAGAGCCGTATACGGCATCCTTTACGAAAATATTTCGCCCCTCATTGAAATAAAATTGTTATCCGAGAAATTGAATTGATATTAATAATAATTAGATATTCGCGCCTAAAGAGGCATTTGGTATGGAATTAACAAATAGTATAAATTGACTTTTTAGGGTACTAGACCAATTTATTGCAAAAAAAGTACATCTATTGTGGCTAGCGTAATAAATCTGAAAAATACGTAGAATTGCGTATTTTTTTATGTGTATCTTTTCGGTAGATTTGAAAATAAGTATTACAAAGCTTTTGGTATAAATAATGTATTGTTGCATAAAACCTAAAGTTATGTAATATGATATAACATTTTTCATTCTAATTTATTCCCTATGAAATCATTACATAAAATACAGTTAGTATTACTTCTAATGCTCGTTTTATTTGGCTCCTGCAAAAAGGATGAATCAGGTCCTACAAAAGTAAGTGGTAGAGTGTTATTTGAAAATAATACTACTAATCACCCTATTGGGGTTTCTAAAATATTTTTGCATAGGCTTGATCCTTCATGTACTTGGTGTGGCGGTGCTGGGATAATTGATACATTTTATTCTAATGCAGATGGCTCATATAGCTTCACATTTAATGCTGACAAAGATTATGGATATTCAGTATCTGCTTCGAACAGCTCTTGTTTTGAAAATCATAGAGACATTTCAATAGGCAAAGGAAAAAGTAACAATGTAGATATCACACTCTCTCCAATAGGGCATTTAAGACTTTTTTTAAAAAACAAATTTCCTTTAAATGAGAGTGATGCAATAAGTGTATCTAACACATACGAAAACGGGGGTGTTTATTATTTTTTTGGAACAACTGTCGATACCAGCGTAATAGATATTATTAGAGGAAATAGAGAGAATAGAGTGGTTTGGTTCGTAGAAAGAAATGGTGAACAAAAAGCTTATTCAGATACAATATTTTGCCTAGCTTTTGATACGACTGAATATACCATTGAATACTAAATAAAAACTTACCTATACACTAATATTATATGAAAAGACTATCTTGCGCACTGTTCACAGTGTTTCTTGCATTTTTATGCTTTACTGCAAAATCTCAAAACTTGCAATTTCGAGTACCAGATTCAGAAATTATTTTGGATGAAGACCCTTTTACTGAATTATATGCTGGTCGTTTACAAACAACTTTTCTTTACGATAAGGCGTTTCCATACATTGATATTACTAAATACAATGGGGTTTATGATACAACCCTAACATTTAGGTCATGGAATTAATTGTATTTAGATTTATTTAATTCAAATATACCTGAATCAAATTTCTTACTACAATCTTTTGAAACTTTTAAAAGTGAGAAAAAAAATATTTATAATACACAGGATGGTCAAGTAACTCCTATCACTATACTAAATCTATATTTTGATCAAGTTACAGAAGATGCATTAGAAGCTCAAACATTACTTCTAGTAGAAGGCAAATTTTATGATGCTGAATTGGAAACGAGTCCATATGAAACGCATAGAGTATTTGCTGCAATACCATACGCTGAAAGACTTAATTCAAGAAATCCTGTTTTTAATTTTGACATTGAACATTATATTAGTAACACAGATGAAACAATACAAAATATTTTTGTAGATTTTGGAGATGGTAACGGATATATAGAAGTCAATTTTAATGAAAGTTACACCATTAACTATGACGAAGAAGGAGACACGAGAGACATATTCATAAAACTTATTACCGACACAAACGAAGAACTGATAAGTCATTCTGTTATTCAATTGCCACTAACTTCGGGCTATACCGAGCCACATGCTACTTGGCATATTCGTGCGGATATTCCTTATGGAACGGGAGATTATAACACTACTCATGGTTTTGGTAAGGCATATATAAAATATAGTAATCCGAATAATCCAGTATTAACCAAACCAATAATTATTGTTGAGGGCTTAGATCTTAGTGACTACAATACAGCGGATTTGAATAGTACATTACCTCAAATGGGTACATTTGGTTGGCCTCAAATGTATAATCGAGAACCTGCTAGTTGGCCTCAAATGCAACAGATGCCAGTGCTTCTTGATCAATTAACTGCTGATGGATTTGATATTATTTTATTGGATTTTAAGGATGGAGCGGATTACATTCAAAGAAGTGCATTTGTATTGGTAAAACTTATCCAACAAATTAATAGTGTTAAGTCTGGTAGTTCTCCCAACATAGTTTTAGGAGCAAGCATGGGCGGGCAGGTGGCAAGGTATGCATTAGCATATATGGAACGAAATAATATGCAACACTGTACCTCTGAATATATTTCCTTTGATTCACCTCATAAGGGTGCAAATATTGCTCTTGGATTACAATATTGGTTAGAATTTTTTCAAGATAACGAAGGAGCTCAAACTGCTCTTAGTAGATTAAATAAACCTGCACCAAAACAGATGTTGGTTTATCATCAAAACACAGATGCCAGTCTTATTAGAAATAATTGGGTAAATACACTTTCAACAATAGGATACCCTAAATTGACTAGAAATGTTGCTGTATTAAACGGTTCAAGAACTCAGCAAGGAACTGGTTTCAATGCTGGTGACCAATTAATAGATTACAATTATCATATTCCGCTTCTAGCCACAATTCGTGGAAATTCATGGTCAATTCCTGGGAACGTTTATGGTGTTATTTTTATGGGAAAAAAGCCGTGGAAAAAACCAAAAGATCGCCAATCGCCATTAGGTGCATTACTTTATGATAATGCACCTGGTGGAACAAGAGGTGTTGCAAGAGAAATAGCAGAAGATGATCCATACTTCGAAAACATTAGAGTTGGTGAAATTGTATCTGTAAACGACTATCAGTGTTTTATCCCGAGTATTAGTGCTCTTGACGTAAATACCACTAATCTTAATTACGATATAACTGGTAATATTTCTAATGATAATCCTAATAAAACACTTACTCCATTTGATGCCTATTTTGCTCCAACTGGGAATGAAAATCATGTACATGTTGATGGCAGTTTAACATCTGGACAAATGCAATGGGTTTATAATGAAATCAAAAAAACTCAAGATGTAGTGCAACCTACTCTAGTAAACTCAAATTATAATTATGGTAGAAAGATATCTGGATATAGAACATCAAACTCATTATTAAATGTAACGATTGGCAATCTTGGCAACTTATATATTAATGGTAATTTGCCTCTCGCTTATGGCGGAATAGTAACTGATTACCCTGATAACTCTTCTACTTTTCATGTATTAACAAATGGCTGTTCAGCAAATATAGAAGTTCAATCGGGTGGGAAAATAATAGTGGGGGCAGCTAGTCCTAATAATATAGGAATATTATCTATTGAAAAAGGGAATACATTAATTTTAAAAGCAAACTCTCGAATAGTTATCAATAATAATTCCAAGATCATCATAAAGTCTGGCGCAACTCTTATCTATGAAGCTGGAGCTGTCATCGAATTAGTTGGGGATGAGTCAGTCTTACAAATAGAAGGTCAATTAGAGATAAAAAACAATGCTGTATTTTCTTTTGTTGGCAATGGCTATTTTTCATTTGCAACTAATAATAATGTTATTATGGGTAGTAGTTCCAAAGTTAATTTAGTAGGTAATGGAATAACGGATAAAGTATTAGAAGTAACTTCTGGAGTAGCGTATTTTCCTTATGCAGGTAGCAACTCGCATGAGTTTAGCGCAAGTAACTGTGCAATACATACAAATTATTCTGAAAATTCTATTCTTTCTATTGCTTGTGATCTAAGTATTGATAATGTAAATTTTTATGGTAATGAAGGGATAAGAACTTTCGGACAGTATCCAGTAAATATAGTTAATTCAAGATTTTATTCAAACATTGGAATAAAAGCATTTCAAAATAATGCAGATGGAGCACCACTATATATTAACAATTGTGATTTCATCGGAGGATATATGGGATTAGATATTTATGATAAAGGATTTACAATTGAAAATTCAAGGTTCACAGAGGTCACACGTTCAATAAAAGTTCAGAATATTATTTTCCCAAGTTATATTACAAACGTAGATATAAGTATAGGTTGGGGTTATGAAAGTTTTGGCGTAGAAAGTGAAGGGGTGTCCTATGCACCTGTAATTCTTGATAATGTAACAATGAATGATGTTATGCATGGAGTGAAGGTTGCAAACTCTACAGTTAATTTAAAATGCACTTATATTAACTCATGGGATGCGGCAGTAAATGTCTCTACAAATGGTATTGTAAATTTTGGAACACAAAACGGAGGTATTTATGGATTTAATACTTTTACAAGATTAGTATATTATACAGGAGAATCTACAATTGAACTCAATGGTGCAGATGCAATTTATATGGATGAGGGAAAAAATATTATAAGGAAAGATGACCTAGCTTCAGTATATATTGATGGTAGTTTTATGAACTACAAGACCTTCAATATTGTAGCAGAAAACAATAAATGGTACCCATGCCCTACTTGTTCAAACACATTACCTACTAATTCTGATTTTCCATATAACAATGGTACAGTAGATTATCAACCTTATGCAACCGGTGATTTAACAGACCAGTGTGGAGGAATGATTGAAATGTCTATGATTGCAGACCCAGGAAGCACTGACATTTTAGATAAGTGCGATGAGTGTGCGTCAATACAATACAAGGGAAAAGCGATAAATAAATATTTAAAAGAATTGTTGAATTCAATGGCGCAAGACACATCCAAATTATACTTATTTGATCACTTCAATAAATTAGATTCTGCCTTTAATTATCAGTACATAGGTAACAACTTAAATAAGCGCAAAAAAATTGAAAAAATTAAGAATAGAATTTTTGAAAATTATATAAGTTTATATGGTAGCCTTATTGATAAATATAAAGGCAACACAAGTATAGTTGTTGCTTACAATAAGATTCTATCAAATATCGAAGATAGAATTACTAAATCAATTTATTACAATGATAGCGCAGATATTTTTAAATACATGATGTCTAAAGCTCATGTCTTATTGACACAAGACCAATACAATGACGCACTCATTACATTAAACAATATTTATCAATACATACCAGTAAATTCATATGAATATAATTTACTAGAAAGACAAATTTGTTTAATTACAACGGAGTATAATTTCTCAAGAAATTTAATAAGTGTTTCCCATTTGGATTCAACAATTTCAACTTGTGCTATCAATATGAATTCTAACTTAAACTCAAGATTATTTATAGATAAAAAAGATCAAATAGTTAATGATCCTGACGAATTTGGTGTATTAATTAAACCAAACCCTTCAAATGAAATTATGAACATTGAATTAAATACTAGTAAAACAGAAATTGTTGAGTTAAGTATGGTTGATGTAATTGGTCGAGTTGTGTTAAAAAAATCTTTTGAAGTTAATAGTAATTATAATCTATCATTGAACTCAAAAGAGTACAACCCCGGAGTCTTTACAATAATTGTTAGTACTAGCAGCAAAACAATAACAAAAAAAATAATTCTCTATTAAATAATTTAGTTAGTTAAAAGTCATTTTTTATAACATAAAAGCCGACCTATAGTCGGCTTTTCCCTTTTTAAACCAATCTATTCTATACACTTAGCATCTAACCATTTTTTTACAAAAGAGTCTTCTCCAAATGCCATAATTTTGATTTTTTTCTAAATTATCTATTGAACGGCTAACAAAAATAAAGAGTCCGTTTAATTTTCTCTAAATTCATCATGTTTGAGTGAATTAACAGATATTAATCTCCTTTAATAGATGAAAAATTACTTCATCCTTATTTTTTTAAATTAAGGCTTACCTTGACTGTTATTTCGGCATAAGAATTCAAATAATAAGTAATTATGGTAAAATTTGAACCTTTTGTATTCTAGAAATATCGCCAAATTATTATCCGAAAAGCTCAATTGAGTTCTGTTTAGTAATATTTCATTCTTATATTTGCAAAAGGTGTAACCCGCATAACAACAACACGTAAAAGGGTTAGGGAGCTTTTGTGAAAAATTTCAAACATCATCTACTGTTTATTTTTGCCTTTGTTTTGGTATTAAATGCAAATCAGACTAAGGCACAATGTATTCAATTAATTGACGCTGCCGGCGATACCAGCAGCTCACCCACTTATGTTAATTGTTTAATTGGCGCTACTCCTGCCAATGTGAGTCTTTCTTTTATCAATGTAAATGCATTAGGAACTAGCACTATTAATTGGGGTGATGGTACGGCGGTTCAAAATTTTGCTAGTATCAACGCCGGTCAAGTGCTCAACCATGTGTACCCAGCCACTATTGATACTTATCTTATAACCATTACTCAAACTGCTCCGGTGTTATGCGTTATACAAGCGCATTTTGTGAATGAGCGAAGTGTAATTGCTCAAATAGCACCTTTAACGGGAAGTGTTACCACCATTTGTGCACCCAATGCTATACAGTTCGTAAATAAATCGACCAATGTTTCCGAAACTACCATCTTTACCTTAGATTTTGGTGATGGTACCCCTGTTGATACCTTCGACCATACCAATGCCGGCGATACCATCTCCCATATTTACCAACGAAATAGGGTAGCGTGTAATACCATAGTAACACTTACCGCCCGCAACAGGTGTACAGGAAGTGTAGTAAGCACCAATACCTACGGGCCCATACAAGTGTACGATTTAGATTCGGCTGTAATTAATGCCAATAAAACAGTATTGTGTTACCCCGATACTACCGTAACATTTACCAATAACACGGTGCGCAACTGTTTAGCCGATGGAAATGTTCAGCAACGTTTAGAGCGTTGGATCATTCCTAATTATTTTGGTGCGGGATTAGATTTTAGCACAGCATGGTCGCCTTGGCCGCCCAGTGCACCGCGTACCTTTAGTTTCCCTGGTGGTCCTCGTCCACGTACGTTTACCATTATGTTGCTCGACAGTAGTTTTTGTGGTGTAGATACAGCCATTCGTCAGATTCAAATTATAGACCCTCCCAATGCATTTTTTACTTCCATCGATACCGTTTGTGGTGGAACCAATATGACTTTTACCAATGCCAGTACGGTAGGCATGAGCTATGCTTGGAATTTTGGAAATGGAAATACCAGCACTGCCACCAATCCAACTCAAACCTTTAATAATACAGGTGCAAGCATCGATTCTTTTAATGTTCGATTAATTGTTACCAATCCATTAGGCTTTGCATGTGCCGATACCTTCATTAAGAAAATTTATGTATTGCCTCGTCCAACCTCCAACTTTTCGATGAACACTGTTGCTGGAAATTTAAACGGATGCGATTCTTTAATTGTAAACTTCGCAGATCTTTCTACCAATGCAACTCAATGGGAATGGGATTTCGAGAACAATGGAAGTTTCGATTTTACAGGACAAAATCCTCCGCCACAAAAGTTTTTACAAACACGCACCATTCGTTTACGAGTTACTTCTACCGATGGTTGTGTACACGAGCGAACACGTGTAGTAAATATTTTCCGTACACCTGCAGCCGATTTTAATGTTGCCAGTGTATGTGTAAACCAAGCAGCTGCATTTACCGATGCCTCTACACAATTTCCTGGAAATAATATCACCACCCGTGCATGGAACTTTGGCGACCCAGGTTCGGGTGTAAATAATACCAGCACCCAATCAAATCCTTCGCATACTTTTACTACACCCGGTTTATACAATGTGCGCTTAATTCTTCAATCGCAAAATGGTTGTCCGGATACCATCATCAAACAACTTAATGTACAGTTTCCACCAACAGCGGATTTTAATCCTAGTATAACTGCTGGCTGTTCGCCCTTAACCATTACCTTCAACAATGCCAGTGTAAATGCCGATCCAAATTTTTATACTTGGAAGCGAGAAAACATCAACTTCAGTACCCAAACTTCTCCAAGTTTTACTTTTACAAACAACGGTACCAGCAACGATACCATCCGCATAAGATTAATTGCACAAACTACTTTTGGATGTAGAGATTCCATCACTAAAACCATCGTGGTTTTCCCAAATCCAATTGCTGGAATCTCTGCAAACGCACTGCCTTCTTGCATTCCAAGCCCTATCAGTTTTGTGAATTCATCAAGCGGCGCAGTAAGTTATACTTGGGATTTCGATGATGGAAACACCAGCGTGCTTCCAAATCCTATCCATCAGTTTTCAAATAATTCGACACAAATTCGAGTCTACAATGTGCGCTTGGTCGCAAGAAGTGCCAATAATTGTACCGATACCGCAACACTCCCAGTTTTAGTATATCCCGACCAAACCTTTGTTATTAATACCAATGTCGATTCGGGTTGTAGTCCGCTTACTGTTAACTTTCCTTCATTCCCCGGAGTGGTTTCTTATCAATGGGATTTTGGCGATGCACAATCGTCGAGTGCCGCAGCACCTCAACATGTATACACTAATTTATCCAATGCGGTAATCGATTATCAATGCAGAGGAATATTTACCAATGCCTTCGGTTGTAGAGATACCGTATTTAAAACCATTCGTGTAAAACCATTACCAAATGCACTGTTCTCTGCCGATAATGCTTTCGGTTGTTCGCCACATACCATCCTATTTACTAATTCTTCTGCCAGTGCAACAAGGTACACTTGGTATTTTGGCGATGGCGATACACTCAATACATTTAACAACGCAAGTGTTCAACATGCCTATGTAAACAATGGTACCGCTGCCCGGGTCTTTACCGTTCGTTTAAGAGCGTACAATACCAACGAATGTTTCCGCGATTTTAGTTCTACTGTTACTGTGTACCCAAGAGTTAACTCTACGTTTAGCATAGACACCGTGCAGTGTTCGCCTTATGTTGCGCTAGCCGATAATCGTTCGCTCAACGGAAATAAATTTTATTGGTTCCTCAATAATTCATTAATCGATTCAGTACAAAACAAAGAGTTTGTAATTTCGAATACCACTACCACCGATCAATATTACGACATTAAACTTAGAAGCATTTCTATTTTTGGGTGTATAAATGATACAGTAATTCGCGTACGTGTGTTGCCTCAACCGAACGCTTCCTTTGCTACCGATGTTAGCGCAGGTTGCGAAACACTCGGCATTAATTTCAATAACCAATCGACCCCCGGTATTAATTACTCTTGGGATTTTGGAGATGGTGAAACCAGCAACAATGCTGCACCTAATTTCTTGAAACTATACACCAATAATTCTTTAATTCCTTTGCAAAGAAATATCACTCTAGCCGTATCCAATACCTATGGCTGTGTAGATACGTTCAGAAATTCAGTTACCATTTATCCTCGAGTAAGTTCTTCTTTCATTATCGATACTGTTCAATGTTCACCCTATAGATCCATTGCCGATAATCGTTCGGTAAACGGTAATAAATATTACTGGTATCAGAACAATATATTAGTCGATTCTACTTTGAACAGAACTTTCAACATCACTAATAATTCGGGAGTAGATCAATACCACGATATACGCTTGTTATGTGTTTCTGCCTTTGGGTGTATAGACGATACTACCATTCGCATAAGAGTGTTGCCAGAACCAAACGCAAATTTTATAAGCGATATTAATGCAGGTTGCCAACCGCTCAACATAACCTTTACAAACCAATCTACTGCTGGCATTAATTATACTTGGGATTTTGGCGATGGTGAAATAAGTAACACCAATGATATCACTTTTACTAAAACCTTTACAAATATTGGAGTAACGCCCCTCGAGCGGAATGTACAATTATTTTTATCCAACAGTTATGGATGTACAGATACCTTTAACAGAACCATTACCGTTTATCCATTTGTAGATGCAGGATTTAATTTGAGCGATACATTTGCTTGTAGTCCTTTACGTATAAATGCATTTAATACTTCTACCAACACCATATCTTATGCATGGTTTGTTGATAATAGTTTGGTAGATACCAATGCAAATCCTACGCTCAACATCGTAAATGCTACTGCTGTAGATCGAACGGCAGAAATTAGATTAGTAGCTACTTCGGCATACGGTTGTTCCGATCAGTTCACCAGAATAGTGCGAGTATTGCCTCGCCCTACAGCCGACTTCTTTATTGCAAATGCAGTTATTAAATTTCCGTTGAATACCTTCAATATTGTAAATCAAAACATACAAGCAGGCTTCAATTATAAGTGGTATTTCGGCGATGGCGACAGTTCATTAATTGCCAATCCTGGAACACATTCTTATTTCAGTCCGGGCGATTATTCCATTATGTTAATTGTGTACAATGCCTCTTGTTCCGATACCATGGTACGTGTTGCTCGAATAGAGCCTCCTACACCAGTGGTTAGTTTTATTGGTGGCGGACAAGGTTGCGCTCCTTTAACCATCGAGTTTCAGAATAATACTTTATATGCCGACAGGTACGAATGGGATTTTGGCGATGGATTTAAATCGAACGAAGAGAATCCGGTGCATACCTATGAAGTTGGTGGCGTGTATACTGTTAGTTTGGTTGGCTATGGTCCGGGTGGCCAAGCGCTCGATGTGCATGTTGACAGTGTAACCGTATATGGTTTACCAAATGCTTATTTTATCTCACAACCAAGAGTGGTATTTATACCGAGCGATCCAGTAGTGTTTTTTAATTTAAGTGAAAATGCCATTCAATACTTTTGGGATTTTGGCGATGGATTTACTTCTACCGAAGCATCGCCTACACATTATTATTTAGAGAAAGGCGAATACGACATAACCTTAATAGTTCGAAACGAATTTGGTTGCATGGATACATTTGTGCAACGTAAAGCAGTAAAAGCAGAGAGCGGAGGAAACGTAGTGGTACCGAATGCCTTCACGCCTAATCCAAACGGTGGTAGCGGAGGTTTTATTAATAAGGGCGAATACAATAACGATGTGTTTTATCCTGTAATAGAAGGTGCCGAAAATTACCGACTCAATATTTACAATCGTTGGGGCGAATTGTTATTCGAAAGTAATGATATTAATATTGGATGGGACGGGTATTACCGTGGCGAGTTGTGTAAACAAGATGTGTACATTTGGAAAGTGGAATTGTTCTTTTCAGACGGAACTAAAAAAGTAAAAACGGGCGATTTATTGTTGTTAAGGTAATGCTAAAAAGGGGACTAGTTTTTATTTATTTTATATTGATGTCTGGCTTTTTTGCACAAGCACAGGATCCGCAATTCTCGCAATACTATGCATCGCCTTTGTATTTGAACCCCGCATTTACAGGTGCCAATGCCCAACATCGTTTAGTGTTAAATTATCGGAACCAATGGCCCGGTGTAGCCGAAAGTGGATTTGTAACCTATATGGCTTCTTACGATTTTAACTGGGATGCCCTAAGAAGTGGCTTAGGGTTCTATGCCATACAAGACGTTGCAGGAATGAGTGCCTTAACCTTTAGAAATTACGGTGGATTGTACTCATACGATGTCCGATTAACCAAAAAATTAAACCTACGAACAGGCTTTCATCTCTCGTACACCCAAAAGAATGTCGATTTCTCGCGTTTGTTATTCAACGATCAGATAGAAAGGGGCGGAGGTCCTTCTTTCGAGGCTAATAAATATTTTAATGTCGATTATTTAGATTACGATGTTGGGATGATTTTATATGCAGAGAAAGCTTTTATTGGAGTAGCAGTGCATCATTTAACCGAACCCAGCGAATCCTTTATTGGCTTCGATAGTAACTTACCCCGTAAATGGTCGGTTCACGGCTCTTATACCTTCGATTTGCCCGGAAATGGTGCTAAAAAGAGCATTATGCCTACTTTTAACTACAAAACCCAAGGAAATTACGATCAGTTAGACATGGGTGTTTATTATAACCACGAACCCTTGGTTTTGGGCTTGTGGTACCGAGGCATTCCGTTTTCTCTCTTAAACTCCGAATACCTCAATAACGATGCATTTATCATCCTTTTAGGCTATTCTTTGGAGGATCGTCCACTCAGAATTGGCTATTCTTATGACGTAACTACTTCGGGACTTTTCTCTAAATCGGGCGGAAGTCACGAAATATCAGTAATTTACGAATTTTCGGGCTCCCTAAAATCTGGCAGTAAAAGCAAAAAAATCAAGCGCCGAATCCCTTGTGCTAAATTTTGATTTCAACACTCATTGTTAACATTTAGCTAACAAACAAGCGGAAAAATATTTCTACATTTGCTAGCTATTTTGCTATAAATAAATGAGATTAAAAAGAAGGATATTATCGATTCTGTGTTTAAGCGCTATTTTGATGCATTTCGATGCATTTGCGCAGGACACCATCCGTATTATGCAGTACAATGTATTGCGTTATGGGCAAAGTGGACAAGAACCAGCGGTTAAAAATCCTCTTTTCATCAATATCATTAATTACGTTCAGCCAGACATTGTTGGTGTGAATGAAATTAATACTTCTGCCGATTACGGTCAAACCATCCTTTCGAGTGTATTCAATATAAATGGAATTACCTATTGGAAAAAAGGCAAGCTTTCATTGGCTGGTCAAGATAAATCATTAGCCAATAATATTTATTACAATTCCGAAAAATTTACCTTGCTTAAGCAAGATACTGTTAGCACCATCCAGCGAGAAATTACTGCGTATAATTTTATGTACAACGACAGTAATTTAGTAAAAACAAAAGACACCATTTTCTTCACGGTTATTGTCTTGCATTTTAAAGCAGGCAATTCTTCTTCCGACGAATCAATACGCGGAACAGAAGCAATGGCAGTGGCAAATTATTTAAACGCTTTTCCAAAAGCGAAGAATGTAATGGTAATGGGCGATTACAATGTGTACACAAATACCGAAGCCGGATTCAATAATTTAGTGAGCGGTACCAACGATTTAAATAAATTAAAAGATCCGATTAACAGGCTTGGTACATGGAACAATAATGCAAGTTATGCCGATATACATACACAATCTACCCATACAACACAAACCGGAGGATTCTCTAGTGGTGGAATGGACGATCGTTTTGATATTATGCTTTGCACAAATTCTTTGATAGGCGATTCTTTAAAAATGAGAATTTTGCCAAACACTTATGTAGCGGTTGGAAACGATGGTAAACATTTCAACTTAGCGCTTAATGCTTCGCCAACCAATACTTCGGTACCAGCAGATGTGTTAAATGCATTGTACAACATGTCCGACCATATTCCAATTCGTGCCGATTTTGTATTGAGCCCTTCAAAACCTTTGCCACAGGGCATTTCGGCCGATTTGAAAAAATTTGAGAACCAAGTGTTTTTAGAAAATCCAGTAGCGAACGATTTGAAAATTCATGTGGCAGCAGATTTATTAAATACGAATTTAAGTTTTCAATTATACGATATCAATGGTAAAAGAATCATCAGTTTAACCCATTATTTTAATGATAACGATTTGATGTATGCCTTGCCATTTGAATTGGAAAAAGGTGTCTACATCTTAAAAATTAAAAACGATAAAGGCTGGGAAATACAACGTAAATTATTGAAGAAATAAAAATGATTTATACAAAAAAGATACTTTCAATTTCAATTATAGCATTGTTAAGTTTTAATGCTTTTCAAGCTAATGCGCAAGCATCGTTTGAAGAACGTCAGACTTCTGCTGGTAACATCCGAATGACCGTAAATAATTTAGGCATGATCGGAAATGCTTTTCGTGGTTCGTACAATGTGTTGAAATATGCATCATGCGAATTCCCTACCGGTTCTGGTATTGAACATTTATTTCAGGGTGGATTATGGATTGGAGCATACATCAATGGTTCGCAAGTAGCAGTAAGTACAGGGGCTATAGACGATGCATCGGGTTATACAACGGGTAAACAAAATTTCGAATTTTCGGCAGCAGTGGGTTCGGGATTATCTGAACGCTCAAGTTTAATTGATAATCCATTGTACCAAACCAATGCCATTTCTCATCAAGATTTCGTATCGGATTTTACCGATAAAAACACAGTAGTACCAGGAACAAACATTGTCATCAACAATCACCTATTTCCATTAGGTGCCGATGTACATTTCGAATCTTACAATTACAATTTCAACTTCGCCAATTATTTCGTGATTTTAAATTATGTAATAACCAATAACAGCACCAATACTTGGGACTCTGTATACGTTGGGTATTGGAAAGATGGAGTGGTGAGAAATGTAAACTTAACGGTACCTGCAGGGAGTGCCTTTTTTAATAAAGGTGGAAACGGATACTTAGACTCGCTATACATAGCGTATGAGTTCGATGCCAACGGCGATGTTGGGTTTACCGAAAGTTATGTTGGCTTAAAATATTTAGGTGCTATTGATAAATTAGGTTTAGCACATCCATTAGTTAGAAGTAATTTCGACGTACATTACAATGCTTGGCAATTTAACAACACTGCCGATCCTTTGTATTTCTCGCCGGGCGACGATAATCAGAAGTATGGAAAAATGACGGCTGGTTTAAATTTCCGTCCCGATTGGGAAACGCTTATTCGCCCAACCTTACGCCAAGCAAATAACCGCTCGCACTTAATGTCGGCTGGTCCATTTGTGCGCGTAGCACCGGGAGAAAGTATTAATGTTTCCTTTTCTTTAGTATGTGCAAAGAAAGTGGAAGATGGAAATCCGAATACTGCCGATAACGACGTACAAAAAGGAGTGTTAGTTCAAAATTCATTATTCGCGCAAACAGCCTATAACGGCGAAGATGCAAACTTCAACGGAGTATTAGATCCAGGAGAAGACAGAGATGGAGATGGAAAAATTACTCGATTTGTATTGCCATCGCCACCAAACATTCCAAGAACTAAAATTGTAGCATCCGAAAATAAAATCGAATTATACTGGTCGAAAAATTCTGAATCATCGGTAGATCCAATTTCTAAGAAAAAAGATTTCGAAGGATATCGAATTTATAAATCGACCTTAGGATTTGATGTAAAAGAAACGCAAGACATTGCGCGCTCGCTAAAATTAGTTTCGGAGTTCGATAGAGAAGATAATAAGTTATTTAACAATACTTCGTTTGGAGAAATTGTATTAGCAGATTCTTTAACCTTTGGCGAAGTAGCAAATTCTGGCGATACCATCTACTATCATTATAAATATACGTTCGAAAATATTCAGAACGGATGGCAACATGCTATTGCAGTAACTTCATTTGATCAAGGCGACGAAATCAATAATTTACAATCCTTAGAATCGAGCACCTTGCCGAATCTTAAGCGAGTATTTGCAGGAACAAAGGGCAACGACGATTTTAAAAATGGCGATCCATTTGTGTATCCAAATCCATATTATGGGGTGGCTGCATGGGAGGGCCTAAGTACCAATCCAGAGGACAAGAAAATTTATTTCGCAAATTTACCAAGCGATTGCCAAGTGCGTATTTATACCGTTGCAGGCGATTTAGTGGATGAATTTGAGCACAACGATTCGTACAATGGAAGCGATATCCGTTGGACAAGCACCTATTCGGACCCAACGGGTACGGTATTTGCAGGAGGTGAACATGCATGGGACTTGCTTTCTAAAGACAATCAGATTATAGCACGTGGTACTTATTTATTTTCGGTACGCGATAATAAAACAGGGGAGATTTACAAAGGCAAATTCGCATTAATTAAATAGAAAAATATATAACAAAAATAAAATGAACAAAAAACTACTTTCATTAGCATTCTTCTTGATCGTGGCGATTGCTGTAAGTGCACAAAAGCCATTAAAAACAATTCAAGAAGTGCAATTCGTTTCGCAGCAAGATTTAGCCGCTGGAAACGACGCTTCAGCATTCGGACTTACCGACACTATTCGTATTAGAGGTGTGGTAGTTATGGATGCAGGATTATCTACCATTGTAGGTGGTAAACAAATTTGGATTCAAACAAACGACGGTTCTCCTTTTTCGGGTATCGACGTTTACCAACCTTTCCCTAGTGCAGGTGGCGATGGTGGAACTGGTATCTTAACCTTAGTAGAAGGCGATTCAGTAGAAATTGTTGGTCACGTAGAAGAGTTCCAAGGCGAAACAGAATTCGTACCAAACAATACTAACCCTGCAACACCAATCCAATTATTGGGTAGTGGCATCACTGTTAAATCTAAATTGGTTAATGTTGCTGATTTAAACGACATCAACAGAAATAACATTTTAACAACTGGTGAGCAATGGGAAGGTATGTACGTAGAAATTAAAAACGTTACCGTTTCTTCTGTAGATTATTTCTCGAACGGTGCACGTGTAAGTTTCAACGTAATAGATGCACAAGGAAATAAAATGAACGTATCGGATCGTTTCAAAGATTTCCGTTTACCTGCAACCGGTGGAACATTCGTGCCTCCAGTAGTAGGCGATTTTGCATTGTCTATTAAAGGAGTATTACTTCACTCAAAAAATAACAGAGGATACGAATTGCATCCAATTAAACCAAGTGATGTAGTTTGGGGTGCAGCTGCGCCAGCTATTACTGCTATTACTAGAAATGTAAATGTTCCTAACAATAACGATGTAGTTACAGTATCTGCAAACATTACCGATTTAGACGGTGTTGCTTCTGCAAAATTATATTATGCAGTAGGTGCAACAAACCAAAGTTATACCAGTGTAAACATGACTGCCAACGGTAGTTCTTACACTGCACAAATTCCTGCACAAGCAGACGGTTCTATTGTTAAGTATTTTATTGAAGCTACAGATAATGCTAGTCCAGCATTAACAAGTCGCATTCCAAATGTACCTGCAGAAGATCCAAAATTCTACGTTGTTAGAAATAACGGTTTAAGCATTTACGATTTACAATATACTCCATTCAAATCTGGAAATTCTGGATTCGTTGAGCAAACAGTTACAGTTACCGGTGTGGTTACTTCTTCTAAAGACGATTTAGGATATGTACACATTCAACAAGAAAACCAAGGCACTTATGCTGGTATTTCGGTTGCAAATGGTACAGGTATTGCCGACGTAGTAACAGGCGATAAAGTTATTGTTACGGGTGTTGTGAAAGAATATTTTGGTTTAACTCGTATCGAAAACACTACTTCAATTTTAAAAGTTGGAACAGCAACTATTACTCCAACAGTAGTAAACATCGACTCATTCAGAGTAGCTAGCCCAACTGCAACAGAACCATACGAAAGTATGTTAGTGAAATTTGCTCCAGCAGCTGGTGTTATTTACATCAACAATACCAATGCCGATGCACCAAGTAACTTCGCAGAATACAGAGTAGCATTAGATACCTTAGATCCAGGAGCAGGTTGCCGTGTATTAGCAGGTCGCCAAACTAGTTCTGTATTTTCTTCTAAAAATGTATCGTATGTAATGGATAGCATCTGGGCACCAAATTTAGGTATCCCTACTATTATTGTTAAGAAAGGCGATAACATGGCTTCGTTAACTGGTATCATGACTTACGGATTCAATAACTTTAAGTTATTACCACGTAACAATGACGATTTCGAAGCATACAAATCAGTAAATAGCATCGTATCTAATTTTGTGAACAAAGGCAAAGCGTTGGTTTATCCAAACCCAACAAGCAACATCATGAATTTAGATTACATCATGCCTGTTAATACTTCAGATTTAACTTTAACTATTTACGATATTTTTGGCCGCACCATTAATACAGTTTCTCTTGATGGAACTACAGGTACAGCAAGCGTAAATGTTTCTGAATATACTCAAGGAACATACATTTACAGCATCTCATCTGCATCTGCAGGAGTGTTGAACAATGGAAGATTTGTAGTGACTAAGTAGTATTTAGAATTTAGTATTTAGAATTTAGAATTTTTTAAAAAGAGCTTCTTCAGAAATGGAGAAGCTTTTTTTATATATTTACTTTGCGAACTCTGCGTAATCTGAGCGTTCTTTACGTGAACGATTAATTTCACGCAAAGAACGCTAAGGTTTCGCAAAGAACGCAAAAAGTATTAGAGACAATATCACAATACAATAACTTACTATTCACCAGTCACCAGTCACTATTCACCAGTCTAAATGAAGAAAATCTTCTATATCGCAATAATAATCCTGCTAGCTGCTTGCAAGAAAGACCCCTACATTGCAGAGGGAACTTACATAAATCCTCCGAAAGACTCCGTTAATTTTGCTTACCGAGTATCCGATTTATATTACATAGATACCAACCTTAATCAAACTCAATTTCAATTTTTCCTCGATACAGGCATCGGTTATTTTTGGCGCGAAATTTTAATTAAATACGATGAGCCACTAAAAACCAAACAATACATTCCTGAATATACCGATGGACGTTTAACTCGACTAGTAGATATGTCGTCGGAATTAGAGGATATCGATATTTGGTATTCACCCATTAATAACGGCAGGAAAATTATTCAGATGGTTCTTTTCAAAAGAAGTGTAAATCCATTGGCCTTGCAATTTGTGTACGATAACGATACTTCTCAAATCAGACTCATCATTAAACGTAAATTAAATTTAGACGGGAGTCCTGGATTTGCCGAAGAAACTATAGAATATTGCCCAAATATAAACCTCGGTGCTTGCATGAATTCCATGACCAACCCACATTATCAATATTCTGGCGATGCGAACAGCTTGAATTATTGTAATGAGTTGCTCCCCTTCATCCTTTTATTAAGCAAGCCGAAATTTGAAACATTAAGCGATATTAGTCCATTTTTGCCCTTTATTTTTAGCAATAAACTGCCCCAAGCAGCTACCAAAACCCGCGAAGGCATCTATCAATACGGTTTAACTAAAAAAGAACCCAGTTTTTTATACTTTAAACCCTTAAATAGTCTACGTACCGAAGGCTTCCAATTTAGTATGAGAATTTACTAATATTTAACCTCGAATATTTTTTTTCTCCTTAAAATTCAAGTATTTTAGCTCGATTAATTTTTATGATAAAAACATATAATTTGAGCTATAGAACGCTATTTTGCATTCTACTAATTACCTCTCTTATTTCTTGTAAAAAAGAGGGTGAGTTAAAACCCAATACCGACCCAGATACTAAGCTTTTTTTATCGAGCATAAACCGTAGCGGAACCGATCGTTTAAATGCAGTGGTAGAAATGAACTGGTCTGCCGACGATAAAGATGGTTATGTAACCGGTTACGAAATATCCTTCGATAATATAAACTGGGTATATACTACCGAACAAGATTCAACATTTAGGTTCTCTATCAATTCTGGTTCAGATACTACCGACATTAATTTTTATGTTCGTGCCATTGATAACGATGGTAACATCGATAAAACACCTGCGTATCTAAAAATTCCTATCAAAAACACTGTACCTACCATTAGCCTCGACCCTAATTATATAAAAGGCGATTCGGTTTATTCTGTGTTCTCTTTGTTCTGGACAGCCAACGATTTAGACGGTGCTGCAACCTTAGATTCTGTATACATAAAAATAAATAATGGAGCTTGGTTTGCCATTTCTAAAAATTTCAACTTCGCAAGTTTTGTAACAGATAATCCGGAAGTAAATGGTAGCTCTACTGCAAGTGTATATGCAGGCAATAGCTCTATCAACCTAAATAGAAAAATTAATGGCCTAGTAGTAGGGAGCGCCAATACTATATACATTAAAGTAAAAGATTTATCGGGTGCCGAAAGTTTAATAGACTCACTCGATCCATTTATTTTGCGCAGAAAAACATCAGACTTATTAGTACTCGATGCATTTAACATTGCCACCACACCGAATGCCGACGTGGTGTATAGAGGAGCATTAAGTGCTGCTTACGGTGCATTTGATTATTACGATTTCTACCGCCAATCCAATGCTTATTTCCCTAAGTTATGGCGACCAACATTTTTGTTGATGATGAATTTGTACGATAAAATTTTTATTTATTCGGATAATGCACGTTCGGTTTCTCCTGGCTTTATGTTGTTAGAAGATGGTTCGGGAGCCTTTCAAGATTACTTAAACCAAGGTGGTAAATTATTAATCGCTACGGATATAGATAACAATGCAAACACAGGTGCATTTTCTAAATCGTCCACCTTATTTCAATACACTCCAGCAGATAGTTTTCAAACTTTTTTTGCAGCAAACCAAAAGGCATCTATGCCAGTAGATTCGTTGCTTATACCAGACCCTGTAAATGCAGTGGGTTACCCTACACTTAAAGTAAGCAATTTCGCCGATGCAGTAGATCCATTCTTTGCAAAGTCGAGCGCATTGCCAGTGTACAAAGCACAAATACGCCGAACAAACGGAGTAACCAATACACGTACTATGTGTGCGAAAACAGTTAACGTAAGTAATCAAACCAATCAGATATTTTTTAGCATGGATTTATACAAACTTCAAGCCGATGCAGATGGCAACGGTCAGCAAGACGAATTGCAGAAGTTTTTTGAAAAGGTGCTAATGGATGAATTCGATTGGTAAACACAGAGACGCAGAGAATGCAAAGACACAAAGTGTAGCTAAGTAGTGCTTAGCGCCTTTGCTTTCTCTGCGCCTCTGCGATAAATAAATATTTATATGAAAAGAATTTTACTCGCCTTTATCTTCCTTGCCACCGCCTTGCAAACCCATGCACAAAACGGTACCATTAAAGGAAAAGTAAGCGACAAAAAAACGAAGGAAATAATTGTTGGGGCTACCGTAAGTATTGTGGGTACGTATTTATCCGTGCCTACCGATTTTAACGGTAACTATACACTCAACAATGTAAAGCCTGGCGATTACACCGTTAAAGTAGTGTACCTCGGTTACAAAGAAATTATTTACAACGGAGTAAAAGTTACTGCCGGTGCAACCACTACGCTTAACTTACAAATGACCGAGGTGAGTACAGAGATTGGTGTGGTAGAAGTACTCGGACAAAAAACAATTGTCGATTTAGAATCGGGGAAATCGAGTGCAAAAGTAACTGCCGAAGATATTAAAGACATGAGCGTAAAAGACGTTCAGTCTATTGTTGCTAACCAAGCAGGAGTAAGTCAGAATCCAGATGGTTTGCAAATTCGTGGTGGACGTGTATACGAAACACAATATTTAGTAGACGGTATTAATGCACAAGATCCATTAGCCGGAACAGGTTTTGGTGTGGAGATTGCAGCCAATGCCATTAACGATATTGAAGTAATTACAGGTGGGGTAGGAGCAGAATACGGCGAAGGAACTTCGGGGGTTGTATTAACTCGTATTCGCGAAGGATCTGATCGCTATCGTTTCGGCGGTGCTTACTTCCGCGATAATTTAGGCTTCAACGAAAAATCGCAATGGAATACCGACATGCTTAGCCTTTCCTTGAGCGGACCGATACCAGGCACTAAGAAAAAAGTAACCTTCTTCACCAGTTTCAACATGGAACTTACCGATGAGTTTTTCAAAACTCCGGCGAAACAATTACACTCTTCTCTTTTGCCAAATAACGATTCTATTTTTGCACCAAGAGAAGACAATAAATGGTCGAACACCATTAAGCTTACCTACAATATTAAACCGGGTAAAAAAATATCCATCTCTAATCAGAACTCTTTAAACATTAATCAAAATACACGTTCATTACAAATTATTGGAAACAATGCCATCGTAACTCCAGGTTACCAGTATTTGTTTAGATTGAACATGGACAATGCAACCACTTATACGCATAAATCGAACTTAACCATTATTCAATATTTGAATTTATTTAGTTCGAAATTATCAATGGATGTTTCCTTCGCTCGTTTGTTTACCAACTTAAGAGCCGATGCAAACGGTCGTCCTTTCCGCCCTTCAACCATCGATCAGATTTACGATCCTCAATCGATAGTTTCCGATCCGGTAACCATATATAACCCGAACGACTCTGTAATTTTTGTGAACCCAGGTCCTGGATTGTATAACAACGGCGGGGTTTCTACGCTATGGCACGACCATTATGCCATTGAAAATACCTTTAAAGTAAAATTCAATTATACTCCTAACAAAGCAAACTTTATAAGCTTTGGTATAGAGCACAAAGAACAAGAATACCAATGGGTAGACGTTACGCGTCCATGGATTGGTGCACCAATTATAATAGACGATACTACTACTACTGCCTCGAGCAGCATTGGGCAGAGTAATGATATTTGGAAAGTAAAACCAGCAACCGGTGGTATTTATGTGCAAGATGAATTGCGTTACAAAGGAATTATTGTAAACCTCGGATTGCGTTTAAATTATTGGGCTCCGGGTAAGTTTGTTGATAATGCTGTGGCAGATCCTGCCGCTCCTGTTATCGATGCCATTCGCGAAAGTTATACCAACAATACTACCGATGTATTCGGACGTAAATTCAAATTCCGCTTATTGCCTAAGTTGAGAGTTTCTTTCCCTGTTTCCGAAAACAATGTATTGTATTTTAACTACGGACACTTAAGCAGATTGCCTCACCCGCGTTTTGTGTACGCTGGTTTAGATCCTGTATACCAAAACAGATCCTTCTTATCGAACTTAGGAAATCCAGATTTGAATCCAGAAGTAACGGTTTCGTATGAAGTAGGTATTAAAACTCAAGTAACTTCTAACTTCGCTATTACTGCTACAGCTTTTTATAACGATAAGTTCGACTACATAGTAAGTCGTAGAATTATTGTGAAAGATCAAACCGGACGTTTCGTAGAAAAGAATTTTAGCATTAACCAAGATTATGCACGTATCCGCGGTTTCGAAATCACGTTAAACCGACGTATCAAAAAATATTTATCGGCAAGTTTTAGTACCGCATATCAAATTGCTACAGGTAAATCGAACTCAGCACAAGAATCGCAGTTACAAATTTTACAAAACGGTGCTGTGTCGCCAACCGTAGAGCAGTACTTGGCTTGGGACCGTCCATTGGATATGAAATTATTGGTAATTTTTAAACCCGATACATCGTTCAGAGTATTCAATGTAAGCTTAAACAGGTTCAGAGTATTCTTTACCTCTACCTACAAATCTGGTTTACGTTATACACCATTTTATCAAAACGGAACAGCACCAACGGGTCGACCGATATACGAAGCCGATGAGAAAAATCCATTCTCCGAATTAGGCAGTCCTTGGTGGAATACCGACATCAGAATAACAAGAGATTTTCCTTTAAAGAAAGATCAATTGTTGAGCTTTAGTTTTGAAGTGAAAAATTTATTTAACAATAAAAATGCAGCCATCATTAATCCGGTTACAGGTAAAGCATACGAGTTAGGCGATCAATTGCCAAATGGTTTTAGAGATCCTAACTACCCAGATCCACAAGATAACGGAGCGCCACCTTTTAACCCTGCTAGGTATTTAACACCAAGACAAATGATGATTGGGTTGAGTTGGCAATTTTAATTAGCTAATTAGCCAATTAGCTAATTAGCTAATTCGAGGCAGATTGGTAGAATTTTGAAAATTTGATTTTAAGAAGTTTAAGCAAAAATTGGAAGGTCAGACACAAATGAATAAAATAATTATAACAGTATTACTCAGCATCAGTACAAGCATTGCTTCTGCGCAGTTGATTCCGAATTTAGGTGGGCAACGTGCAGGAACTGCTGCTTTTACTTTTTTAAAGCTGAGCAGTAGCCCTCGACAAACCGCTATGGGCGGAACGGGTATTGCTGTTACAGGCGATGGGTATGCAGCTAACATAAACCCTGCTACCATGGTGGATGTAAAACAGCAAACCTATGTACTCTCTAATACTTTGTATTATTCTGATATGCAAAATGCATACATCAGTGCTATTTTACCCACTAAGAAATACAGCGTTTGGAGCTTGCACATGCAATCGTTTAGATCGGATGCCATGGAAGTACGTACCGAATTTCAACCAGGTGGAACTGGCCAATATTTCTATACTCAAAACTTGGCTATGGGTGCGAGTTATGCAAAAATATTGTCCGATTATTTTAGCTACGGTGTGAGTGTAAAATACATTTACGAAGGAATTGATCAGTACACAGTACATTCTGGAATGTTAGATTTAGGGTTCTTATATAAAACAGATTTTAAAGATTTACGCTTTGCAGTGTTCTTGAATAATTTTGGAGTAAATACTAAAATTGATGGCGAAACAAAGTCGCTTACTACTTTTAGTTCCAACAATCCAGATATAAATAATTACGCTGCTCCAACCTTGTTTAAAATGGGTATCTCTTTAGTGCCTTATAAAGACGATCGTAACTCCATTCAGTTTGCGGCAGAGTTACACCATCCGAACGATAATTCAGAGAACATTCGATTAGGGCTAGAGTACGCTTGGATGAATTTAATTTCTGTACGTGCCGGGTATAAATTAGGGGTAAAAGATTCGAGCATGCCTACCTTCGGTATGGGAATTAGAACTCGTGTAGGTCGCCATCCATTACGTGTCGACTATGCTGCCGATCCACATCCTTACTTAGGCTTTGCACAACAAATAGGCTTACAATTATCCATTAATAAAGAAAGCAGATAATGATGAACATTCGTAAATATATATTTAGTTTGATGGTACTTTCTATAGGCATGTCTGCTTGCGAAAAACCATTTGGCGATAAAACCGATTTAGGATTTATTGATGTTCCGAATTATGATGAGAAAGCTATTGCCTTCGTTCCTATTTTACCAGAAATAAAATTAAGCAACGACCCTAGCGATATTGCCGTTGGATACGACGAACTTATTTACGTAGCCGACCCAAGTGCCGATAAAATTATTTGCTTCGACCAATCGGGTAGGAAAGTAGGAGAGCGCAGCATTCCGAATGTAAAAGCCATTGCCATGGATAGAAGTTTAGAGCTTTTAGCATTGGGTACAAAAGACACATTGATAAACGGCGTAACCTATACACTCGATGCTATTTATCGTTTGAAATTAATTAACAATGCCGGTTATGGTTTAAGTACTTCTACCATTGCTAAAACCATTATTCATCCTTTCTATTTCAAAACAAGTTTCACCACTTCCGATACTGCAGTACACTTACGCGGCATCAGCATAATGGCCGATAATAAATATTACATCACTCGTACCGGTCCGTCTAACAACGGAACCCAAATTGGTGGTCCGGATAATGCCGTAATTTTATTTAACCAAAACGATAAGTTCGAGAGCAATGTAAGTGTTACCACCGAACAAGGGTTAGTATCCGATTATTTTAAAGAACCTTTTGCCATTAGCACCTTGGCTAAAGGTCCACAAAGTAATATTGTAAAAACGGGTGGCGACTTTTTATTTACTTCGCTTTCTGCTTCTACAACTATTAAAGCTCAATACATTCGTTTCGAATCCTCGGAGTTTGGTTCTTCATATTCTTTAAATACCAGCTTAGCCGGACAAGATACTTCTAAGGCCGATGGATTTTTATACACGCCCAACCGATTCGCAAAGCCCAAAGGCATTACTATTGCAGGCGATGGTAGTAATTATATTTTCGTAAGCGATGAACAAAAAGATTCGGTGTATTTATTTACACTAGGTGGATTAGAAGGTGTGCCGCCTCCTGCTGGTTATACTTCTAAAAAGAACATCAATGTTTCTTTTGGTGGCAGAGGTTTCGGACCTAAACAATTTTTCCGCCCAGGAGCCTTGGCTTATTACGATCGTACTTTATACGTTTGCGACCGTGGCAACAATAGAATTGTACGATATAAATTGAGCACGGAATTTGCGAATCAATAAGATGAATTACGAGTTATGAATTACAAATTACGAATTACGAATTACAAATGGAAGCTTCTTAATTGCTAGCTTGATACTCTTGCCTTAATTCATAATTCATAATTCATAATTTGTAATTCATAATTCGTAATTCGTAATTCGTAACTCATAATTTTTAATTCACGAACTCATAATCATTCAAGGTGTTCAAAAAAGCAATAATCTTTCGTTTTTCATCTTTTGTAAATACTTCTTTTCCTTTGTTAGGTATTATTCTATTGTCTAATAATGGATGAGCTTGTACATTGCTTGAATAAAAATCTATTACTTCTTCCAAGGTTTTAAACCTGCCGTCGTGCATGTATGGTGCAGTAAATTTTAAGTTGCGTAAGCTGGGAATGCGCATTGCTTTTGATAAACCGGGTAAGCCGTTATGTGCCATGCCTCCGTTGGTGCCTAAGGTATTGCCTTCTGTTAAGTGGCAATTTAAACATGCACCGGCATATGCCTGATTGTTTACTAATTCATACCCTTCGTATTCATCGGCTGTAAATATTGCTTTGTTTTCGAGTACACTATCAAATTTAGACTTATCAGAAATTAAACTGCGTAAATACTGTGCAATACTATTTACCACAATTTCGGAATCGATGGTTGATCGACCGAAAATTTCTGAACTCATTTTTTTATAGTGTTCAGATTGATTAATTCTGTTGAGTACTAAATTCCAATTAGCACCCATTTCTGTAGGGTTGTGTATAGGATGAGCTACTTGCGCCTCAATACTAGGTATCCGGCCATCCCAGAAAAAACGTTTATACCAAGCTAAATTAAATAAGGGCATGGTATTAATTTGTTGAATGTTATTGTTAATGCCCTTGCTAAAATTTACATTATCGGCAAAAGCGTATTGTTGCTTATGGCACGATGCGCAAGTGAGCTCTTGGTTTAAACTCAGTTTTGTGTCATTAAATAATAGGGAGCCTAGTAAAATTCCGCGCTCTGTTATGGCATAATTTGCAGGTCTAGGCATTGCCGGAAAGCCTCTCTTTACTTTGTACTCCCAAGTATTAACAACATGCCATGAACTTAAAGCAAACTGCAATAAAAGTAAAAAAGCAAAAGCACGCATTCTAATGTTTCAAGATTACTTTTAAATAATCGCTCTTGTCTTTTGTATTCGGACGAAGATAATATACCCCGTCAGGGTATCTGCTTAAATCAAGAGTAACACGCTTACTAACTCCTATGTTATGCTCCAATAGTTTACCAAAGGCATCGTAAACCGAAATAGAATTAATTAATCTGTTTTCTGCATCATAGGTCGATTCTACATGCACTACTCCGTTGGTGGTATTTGGGAATACTACAAATTTATCTTTCGATTTTATTTCGGATCCAACGGTGTGTAAAATAATCGGATGGTATTGAAAATTATCAATCATCCAACCCTCGTGATTTGTTTTTAGGCTGTCTGATTTAAAAACAAATTTTAGGTTTATACTTGTATCGAAAGAACCTGAATCGAAAATACAGAACCAAATATCTCTCCAAGTAGTATCTGTTCCGGTAAGTCCTTTCTCTAGGTTCGATGAATCTATTGCTACATTGGATGTATTAAAACCATAAAAATTATAATTGA
>JAUKPQ010050236.1:0-28811 GCA_032273045.1 Chloridella minuta | reverse complement strand
GGTAAATTTTGGGACGGAACGCAAGGACTTATAATTAAGTCTCACGGATCTACTTACGGCGGGATATATTCTGCGACAGTTACGCCAAGCGCTACTAACTATTCTTTTTTAGCTAATGGATCTACTACTTATTTGAATAGTACTTCTAATATGGGATTGAATATTAATGATTCAGTTAAACTATATATAAGTTCTTTGGGTAAAGTAGGTATCGGAACGGGTACTACTGCGCCTAGCGCACTTTTGCACGTCGCAGATACTTCTAGTACTACCGTAGCTATGTTTGAGTCTCCAAGTGCGGCAAATGTATTTATATCATTAAAAACCACTTCGGGAACTAATTATTTAGGTAACGTAAACGGTAGCTTTACTTTTGAGACGGGCGGAAGCGAAAAAATGAGTTTAAATACTTCGGGAGTTTTAAACTTAGGTTCATTCCCTCATAGTCTTTATGGTAAAATAAATATTAAATCTAATAGTACTACTAGTTATCAAGGACTAAATGTTTACGCAAATGCAAATGATAGATTTATAGCCGTAAATCATACCGGAGCGTTAGGAGTTATAGAAACGGAAAACGCCGGATCTAGCGTTATGACCGATTTATTATTTAGGGTTAATAGTACCGATATGTTAAAACTTACTACCGGCGGTACTTTGTTAGTTAAAACTACGGGTATTACCGGAGGAGGTACTTTACAAGTAAACGGAAACGTAAATATTAACGGGGTATTTCAAATTAACGGGGTAACTATTGGCGGAGGCGGAGGAAGTGGCGTAACGGGAAGCGGTACTACTAACTATGTATCTAAGTGGTCTAGTTCGTCTTCTATTGTTAATAGTGTAATTTATGATAATGGAACTAACGTAGGTTTAAATACGACAAGCCCTAATAAAAGATTAGAGGTTATTTCCGGAAGTGGAGTTAACGACGGAATTAGAATTACTTACGCCGCCGGAGTTACGGGCGAAGGAATGGATATTACTTATAATAATACCGGCGCTACTACTGTTAGATACGACAGTATTTACGATTCTGCGGGAGCGATAGTACAATTTAGAATGAGAACTTCTAACGCTACTCCTAGTAATCCTTTGTCTCTTTTAGGAGACGGCAAAGTTATTATAAACGGATCTGCGGCAATTTCTACGGGAAGATTAAGTATTTACGCGGGTGGATCGGGTGGCGTAGCTTGGGGAAGTGGTTTAAATATTGGCGACGCTACTAGTTATTTAGGATTTATTCAAGATTCGGGAATTTCAAGGTTTAGAAATCACGATACGGGAGGTATAGAGTTTTTTAATTCTACTGCGTCTCAAATAATGATATTAAAAAATAACGGAAATGTTCTTATAGGCACTTCTACCGACGCGGGGTATAGATTACAAGTTTCCGGAGACTTATACGTTTCGGGTACTGCGGTATATGCCGGAGGAGTAAGTTATAGCGGTGTTCAAACTTTTAATAATTTAGTTTACTTAAATAGTGCTACTTATGTCGCAACCGGACAAAGTATTACTTGGAAAGGATCGAGCGGGACTACTTATGATTTTAGTATAAGTAATTCGGGTACTGTCCCTTATATTTTAAGTGGCGTAGAAATAGACTTAAACGCTCCTATTGGTATGCGTTACGGGTTAATTTATACATTTAAAGGAAACGGAAGTAGTGCTTATAATGTAAATATTTTAAATAGTGGCATAGCCGCAGACGAGTTACAATTCTTAGGAGGATTAAGATTAAATACTACTACTTGCGGATTTATACCTCCTAAAATGACTACGACACAAAAGAACGCTTTACCTAGTTCGGTAAAAGTAGCGGGGTGTATAGTTTACGATACTACCGTTAACCTTCTACAAGCGTGGAACGGTACGTCTTGGAATAATCTTTGGTAATAAATAAAATATAATAAAATGAAAATTCAATCGGTAATGGTTTGGCAAAACGGCCAACAAAAAGAAGCTAATACCTTCATAATGAGAATAGTAAACGATAACCTAGAAACTTCTTGTAACTTTTACTATGAATTACAAAACGTCCAAGAGGTAATAACTCAAATAGAAGTAACTACGACTAGCGAAGACGGAACTAAAAGTACTTCAATGCAAGACGAAGTAACTACGACTACCGACATTTTAACTTTTGGTAATTTAACGTTACAAGGGGAAGAGTATCAAACTTGGAATTCTACTACAAGCGCTAACGAGTGGGCCTATGATTGGGCGGCCGGACAGTTAAATTTGGTTTTAATACCGGAATAACTTTAAATTTGTATAAAATAATTAACTTATGAAGTACGAAAAAATTAACGAGGTTATCGGCCAAATTAACGCCGTAATCGGGAAACAAGAAACTAAGGTCCAAAAGAAGCTATTTAAGTTTGGCGAAAAATTAAAGTCTTATCAAGAAGACTACGTTAACAAAGTAGAGGAACTTAGATTAGATAACGCCGCTACGGACGAAAAGAGCGTTTTATTAGTAAATGAAAAGGGAGAATATAGATTCTCTAAAGACGGTCTTAAGAAATTAAGAGAAGATATTAAGAAACTTAACGAAAGCGAGTTCGACTTTAAGCCTATTGAGGTATTAAATCCTAAAGGATTAGAGGAGTTTCACTTCCTAAAAGATTGGGTAACCGGTGTAACCTTTGACAAAGAGGAAGCCGACGAAGAGTTATAGAATGAAAAATTTGTTCATAGTAGTATTGATTTTGGTAGTAGGGTGGCTATTATTTAGTCGCCCTACTGATTTTACGACAGTACGAACCGAAGTAGATACTCTTTACAAATACGATACTTTTAAGATCACAAAGAAAGGGAAGGACATACCTTATAAGGTTTTAGATACTACCTTCCTAGTAGACGAGGTCCACGATACGACCTTTATTCTTAAGGATTACGCCGAAGTAAAGGCCTATTCCGATACGATATTTAAGGACTCAAATAGATTCGTTATTAACGATACAATTTCCCGCAATAAAATCCAATCTAGGGGCTTTGAGGCCCTACTAGCCGAAAAAACTATAATTAGAAATAATTATATCTTTACTAAGGAGAAAGGCGCGCTTTATATAGGCGGCTTTACCTCTTACGATAGAAGAGACGGGAAACTAGGTCTAGGATTGGGGTTAAACTATAAAACGCCGAAAAAAGATATATTTTCTTTAGGGTACTCAACTAACGTAGTTTCAATAGGGTACTTTAAAAAAATTATGTAGAAAATGGCAGACAAGAAAATTAATGTATCGGCTAACCCCCTACCAATAAACTTTAAGGAATTTAGTAAAAATCCGGTAGTAGCTACGCTATTTATTACGCTATGCGGTATCGGATATCTATACTTAGACGTTAAAACTACGTTTAGGGATCAAGCTATTACGCAAATGGCTAAAGTAGAAAGGCTAGAACAAAGAGTAGACGCTATTAGCGACGCTCTTAGACGTTGCGACTCTTCCCTAGCTACTTCTAATACTAAGTTATCTACTCTAGAGCAATTAGGTAAAATCCAACATATAAAATAAAAGATATGAAGTATATAATATTTATATTTTTGTTTGGGTGTAGCTTAAAGGCCCAAAATAGAATAGAAGATCCAAAAGAGAAGGAGTATAGGGCTTTAATGAGTAATTTTAATAATACTCTAAAAGTGAGCGCAGACGTACAAGAACAAGCTAGTAATAAACAAACCGAGTTAGTAGATCAAGCGGTAGAGACTATTACAAGCCTAAAAAATGAAGTTAGTAATCTTAAAACTGAATTAAATGAAGTTAAGGCTAAACTTGATAGCGTTACTACTGATAGCGGGCGTAGCTTCTTGCTATTGCCAATATCCAATAAGTAAGATAATAGGTAAAGATACGGTCGTAATAATGACAGTTAAGCAAGCTAACGAAATAAACATTTTATTTAAGTCTTACGGTAATACGATAGACTTACTAAAGGATTCTTTAACAATTAAAAATATAAAAAATGATAGTCTTAATAAAACAATATATACTAAACGCGATACGATCAATTATTGGCAAGGAAAATACGAGGCAAGTAGAGAACTTTATCGCGCCCCCAAAAGCCGAGACTACGATAAAAAAGAAGTCCTCGACTTCGCGCAAAAAGTAATTTTAATAGCTATAATATTAGTACAGTTTCAAAGTTTAAAATAGTAGAAATGATAAAAAATTTTATTTGGCATTTATTAAGCGATAAGTCTCCATTAAACGGGGCCGTAGCTATTGGAGTAGGGGCTTTTATAATGATGTGCGTCTTTGCGTTATCGGATATAGGAACCGGACTATTCCAAAAGGACCTAGTAGTAAGCGACACAATCTATCATAGTTTTGTAGCTATTGTATTTGCGGCGTTCTTTAAGAGTCTTTACGAGAATGTAAAAGGGAATAAAAACCTAACCAATGACTAAGAAGGAACGAAATCTATTAATAGTATTATTTTTAGTTTGGTCTATTAGTATATGTTATTCATTTTATAAATTATAAATTATGAAGTTAAGCGAGCATTTAGAACTAGCGGAGTTAATCCGTAGCGAGTCAGCAAAAAGACAAGGAATTAGCAATATGCCAACTCCCGAACATATCGAGAACTTTAAGTTATTAGCCGAAAAGGTCTTCGAGCCTATTCGAGTTAATTTTCGTTGCCCGATCCATATTTCGAGCGGTTATAGGTCCAAGGAGTTAAATAAATGTATCGGAGGTTCCGCAACTAGTCAGCATTGTAGCGGCGAAGCTATCGATATAGATATGGACGGAAGCCTACAAAAGGTTACTAATAAAATGGTTTTCGATTATATAAAAGAAAGCCTAGAGTTTGATCAATTAATTTGGGAATTTGGATCGGACAGTAATCCGGATTGGGTTCACGTTTCGTACGAGTCTACGGGCAAGCAACGTAAACAAATACTTAAAGCTAAAAAGGTTAACGGTAAGACAGTTTACGAACCGTATAAATAAAATGATTTCCCGCTCCGCTATTGACTTAATAATCCAATTCGAGGTAGGAAATAAGAACTACTATAATAAGTTTTTATTTAGGCCAAGTTATCGGGGAACGGGGATTATAATAGGAATAGGCTACGATCTAGGAAATACATATAAGACGCAGTTAATAGACGATTGGGACGGTAATATTAACCCTAACTATTTCCCGCTATTATTTAGGGTTTTAGGGCTTAATGGTAATCCGGCTAAACAAATGTTAACTTCGGACCTACTTAAAGTAAATATTCCCTATTTATGCGCCTATGAAGTCTTTATAAAGAGAACGATCCCTAGAGGGTATAGTATGGCTAAATTTATTTATCCACATTTAGACGATTTAAACGCTAATACGAGGGGGGCTTTAGTTTCTTTAGTACTTAGTAGGGGAAATAGCTTAAAGGGCGAGGATAAGGCGGAAATGAGAGAAATAATAGACTTTACAAGGAATAGGAATTACGAGGGCATAGCAGACGCCTTAGAGCGATCAAAAAGACACTTCGAGGAGAAAGGCCTAGACGATCAAGTTAAGCGAAGGGAAGCGGAAGCGGACCTAGTTTTATCTAGCCTTTTTTAAATATCTTCATAACGTTGATTCATACACGACGTACGGCCTCCGTTTCTACGGGGGCTTTTTATTTGCTAAAACTTTAACAAAAGTTTAACGTTTAGGGTTATTTGGGGTATTATTTAACAAACTTTAACAAAAGTTTAACAGTTAGGATTTGTTTATATCGTATACATTGTATACCTTTGCTTATAATCGAGAGACACTCGTTAAACTGTCTAACGTTATGAGGTTATTTGACAAGATCGAATCGCACCCCTTAGTAAGAGAGTTCTACGAAGACTCGGACGGGTATTGGGCCGGACTAGTAGACGGCTATACTTGGTTCGGGGCAACGCAAGTCCACGAAGAGACTTTAACTAATGTATGGGCGTCCTTAAAAGACGTTTGTACTATCGAGGAGTGGGAAACAAGGTGGAACGCTGAATAAGTAGACGGGGGTTCCCCCGCCCCCCTACTTTTAACAAAAGATTAAGAAATAGATTTGGTTAGTATGTATACAATGTATACCTTCGATAAACAAAAGCAAACGTTATGAATAAGAATTTAGGGTTTATTAATGAGCCTAGCTTACCTAGAGCAATCTTTAAAAAAGCTATTCGCGATTCTACTTTAGACAGTAGTAAAGTCGCAGTTTACTATATCTACTTAGATATGCCAAAGCCTAGCGCTTACTTCGACGGAAGGCCGGAGCCAACGGGTAAATATTTCTATCCGTCTTCCTTAACTGATAAGGTTAAAGAGTATACCGATAAAGGGTACGACGTTTGGGTTCCTAGTAAATGGAAATAACAATTAAACAAAACGGGGGGACGGCCGCGCCGAACATATACGTTATGAAGGATCTAATAAAAACTATGAAAGAGACAATGGCTAGAGTCTACTGTCTTAAAACGGGGTGGGATTACGACAATCTTAGCCCTATTAAGTCCGCTATAATTAAAGCGTACTGTAATCAATTATTTATTAACAATGGGGACGAAAGTAAGGCCCTAGGTATTTTGGAGAAACAAATCGATTCGTTCACTTTTAAAATTAATGAAGATGAAATATAAAGAAGATATAGAAGTTTCAACTATGAAGGGAGTAATAATATTTATCCTTTGTATGATCCTAGGACTCGTAGCCGATAACCTTTAAATCTATTAAAATGACTATTAACGAAATATTATTCGACGCAAATCGAACGCCATTAGATCAATATATAACTATACTAGAAGTACAGTTATCTACTATGCCGGTTACTAGCGACGTAACTAAAACGATTATAGCTTGTAAGGACTTGGCGGAAGACATTAATAATTTATATAAAATACTAAGTAAATGAAGGATCTAATAACGGTAAGGGTTTTACCGGAAACTAAAACTCAATTAATAACCGAAGCGGACCTAGGTAATACTACTTTGTCTAGGGTAGCTTCTAAAATATTAACTCAATACTATGAGCAAAATAAAAACACTAAGCCAAGTAAACAAGCTAGAGCGTCTATTAAATCAAGCAGTAGGAAGGGAACTAATCCTAAGAGAGGATCTAAATAGGTGGCGAGCTTCCGGTCCCTACGACGTAAATCGATTATTTAGCCACGAAAACGATATACTTCTAAAGATTGCTAGAATAAACTCAATACAACGTAGGATCTTAGATTCCTTAATGGTAAAGCTAAAGGACCTCTATTTAGAAAGCAATTTTAAGCCCTTAGAGAATGAAATACTTAATTAAAAACGAATACTTAATACAGTTAGAAAATGACGAACTTAAACAAAGAATCAAAGAAAAGGACGACGAAATCAAGCGACTTCGTTGGGAACTCGAAACTAAAGGAAGTAGTAGCGAGTCGGTACAAAAACAAGATAAGGGAAACGGAACTAGATAGAGCGGTTAAAATATTCGTAGACGTATGTATTTACTACGACGTTACGATCGTCCAAGTTAGGGCCAAATATAGAGGCGCTACTGTCGTAAAGGTCCGCCAAGTTTCTTGCTACGTTATTAAAGAGAAAACGAATCTAACGTTCGGGTATATTTCTAATATACTAGGAATAGATCGTAGTACGGCTAGCCATAATTACTCCTTAATAAAGGACCTAATTAACACTAAGCAAGGGGAGGAACTAAAAAAAGATATTAACAATATTTTAATAGTTACTATCTAGTTATTATCATTAAATTGCTATAAATTAGCACAAAATTAAACGTTATGAATCAAATTGAAAAGGTACAAAGTACTATTAGTTTTAGTAAGGAGCAACTAGAATTAATAAAATCGCAAATCGCTCCGGAAGCAACTAACGAGGAATTACAGTTATTCCTCTATACCGCTAAAAGGTCCGGCCTAGATCCATTGGCCCGCCAAATCTATTGCATACATAGAAGCGTAAAACTTCCGAACGGACAGTACGGCAAGAAAATGACCGTCCAAACTTCGATAGACGGATTTCGCGTAATAGCTGAAAGGTCCGGTTTATATGGAGGACAAGGAGAACCGATCTTCGAGTATAGTCCCGAAGGCGAAGTAGTTTCTTGTAAGGTCTCAGTCTATAAGTTCAAAGGAGACGTTCGATACGAAGCGGCCGTAGGCGTTGCGTTCTTTAGCGAGTACGCTCAAACGGACCGAAGCGGAAACTTAACCGGCTTATGGGCTAGTAAAAAGCGTATTATGCTACAAAAGGTAGCGGAAGCCTTGGCGCTCCGTAAGGCCTTTGCGCAAGACTTAAGCGGTCTTTATACTTCGGAGGAAATGCCGCCGGCGGAAGAGACAGTAACGTCTCCTTTTATTAAGTCGCACGATAACTACGAAGACTTAACCTTGGCTATCGAGTTATGTAATACTAAAGCCGAGTTAAAATCTTTGTACGATCTAAATAAGGAAATCGTAGACGATCTACAAATAGTCCCTTTATTTACCGAACGTAAAAAATCCCTTAAATAATGAACGAAATAACCCTAGGCCAATTAGCGCCAACGAAAAGCGAAATAGATCAAATAACGGAAACTATTAGACTCGAACTAGAGGACGGTCGTATTAATCCGGAGTTCGTAGCCGTTAAAATAGCGGCTATCGAAAACTTCGCCAAGGCTTTAAGAGTAAAGTCCGAAGAGTATATTATCGACTTCTTAAGTAAATGTCCTAAAGGATCCTACGATTATTTAGGGGCTAAGATTTCGCTAAAGGATTCGCAGACTTACGACTATGGAGCGTACTCCGAAAGGTGGGCCGAACTAGAAGCGCAGATCCAAATATTAAAAGCCGAGCAAAAAGAAATAGAGGAAACCGGCAAGAAATTCGAGCGCGGAGTAATACCTCTAAAGTCTTATAAACAAACTTATTCTTTAACTTTAACAAAATAATTTTATGATCGTAATTAATGTAGAACGCGATAAAATAACTTGGACTCCGGTCCAAACTAAGAACGGATTAAAACACTATGGAAACTTAGCTATCGACCTATTAAAAGAAAAGGACGAGAAGGATAACACTCACTCCGTATGGAATAACCAATCCAAAGAGGACCGCGCAGAAAAAAAGAAAAAAGAGTACGTCGGTCGCGGTAAGGAGTTAAAGTTTAATCCGGAAGCTAAAAAGGAATATAGTAATTCAATTAATAAACAAGAAGGCGAAGACGATCTACCCTTCTAAAATAATAACGTTATGAAGACTTTATTTGACGAACTAGAGACGGAGGATTTTAAATGGTTTAATCAATATCACAAAGAGAACCCGCAGATATACGAGTACTTTAAGCGTTATACGTTTAAGTCTATCGAGCGAGGATTTAAGAATTTATCCGCAGAATTTATCTTTAATATTATTAGGTGGGAAACTCCGGTAAAAGCAAACGGAGACGACTTTAAGGTTAACAATAACGCGAAGCCGTTTTACTCCCGCTTATTTATGAAGGAGTACCCTACTTACGAAGGATTCTTTAGAAAAAGAGCAAGTAAAGCGGACGAAGTTTATATTTAATTACTTATATTTGTTATTGAGTGTAGGATACTCTATTTAGAACTTATTGCCCTCGAGATGAACCGCTAATCCTACTAGCGGGGATTCAAAGGGGCGTTTTTATTTTATGTCAAAGGATCCCGCGTTTTTATTTTACCCTAACGATTATTTAGGGGGAACTATGGGTATGACCTTCGAAGAGAAGGGAGCCTATCTAGAGTTACTTATGTTACAGTTTAACCGAGGTCATATGACCGAACATATGATAGGTCATACGGTCGGTCAACTATGGAAAAACATTAAGGACAAATTTATCCAAGATCCTACCGGTTTATGGTATAACGTTCGGCTAGACGAGGAAAAAAGTAAAAGAATGGCCTTTACACAGTCTAGAAGGAATAATATTAAAGGAGTTAACCAACATACGCTAGGTCATATGACCTCCCATATGGATAATGTAAATGTAAATGAAGATAAAAATATAAATATAAATTTCGACTTCTTTTGGAATGATTACGACAAAAAGGTAGGCGATAAGCAGAAACTAAAAAGTAAGTGGAATAAATTATCCGATAATGACCGAAATCAAATAATGAATTATTTACCTTTATACATAGAGGCAGTTCCCGACAAACAGTTCCGCAAAAACCCCGAAACATTTTTAAATAATAAATCTTGGCTAGATGAAATCGTTAAACGAACTACTCCCGACTACAATAAACAATCTTACGCCGAGCGTGAGTTTGCCAAACTTAAGAGTCTCTAACGCTCTAGAAAAACACGAACTAAAAGTAATAGACGCGCTCCAAACTATGAGCGTCGGCCGTTGCTCTAGGATCGAAGTAAAAGAACACTTAAAGACTTGTCTACATTTTAGCGGGTGTACTATACCAACTCCGGAAGAGTTTGAGTTTATGGTAACTTTTGTAATAGATAACTATAAACGTTTTTGTCTAAAAGAGTTAGGTTGCGCCTTTGAAATGTACGCCCTAAATAAGCTAGACGTAGACAAGTCTATTAAGTTTACTCCTAAGTTTGTAGGGGAGGTTTTAAGCGCCTACGAAAAAATCGCTATTAAGGTCCGTAGGAGCGTCGTAGTCGAGTTACCGGAGCCAAAGCCTAGAGAAGTGTCCGAAGAGGAAATATTAGCCTTAAATCAAGAATTTTGGGCCGACTCAAAGAGTAAGGACTTTAGGTTCCTAAATGCTAAAGCCTTCGACATACTTTGGAAACGTAAACAGTTAAATACTACGATCATAAACAAAGATAAAGCCAACTCAATAAAAAGTAAGGTCCTAGCGTTCTACCGGACTAGACTACAAAATAAGGAAGACGAAGAGCGACTAACTAGCGAAGACTTTGTAAGGGATCAATGCAAGAAATATACTTTAATGCTATTTTATAACAATCAATTATAACAAATGATACCAAAAGAAAAAGCAAAAGAATTAATAGAATTATTTACATTTAATTGTAGAGAGTGCGATAATGCTAAAATATCAGCATTAATAGCAGTAGAGGAGATTATAAAAGATAAAAAAGCATTTAATCAAATTAGTATAGAATATTGGGAAGACGTTAAACAAGAAATAGAAAAATTATAACCTATGATAAAAGCGACAGTTATTTTTATCCTACAAATGATATACTTTTTACTTATTTCGGTCCCGTTAGCTTGCTTACTTCTTATTACTGCAAACGTTTACTTCGAGGCAAAAAGAGTACTTTATAAAAATAAATCCTAAATTTGGTTAATGACATTGAAGCCGTTACCAAAAGTACTAGAGCAAACTCAAAAGGTTTTTAACGCTTATGTTCGTAAAAGAGACGAAGACGAAACTTGTATTTCTTGCGGATCTAACTCCGCTAATCAAGCCGGCCACTATTTCCCCGTTAAAGGATTCTCTTCTCTTAGATACAACGAACTAAACGTTAATATTCAATGCGCTTCTTGCAATATGTATAAACACGGCAACCAAGCTATGTATAGAATAGGATTAGTAAGAAAAATAGGCGAAGACGCAGTAAAGAACCTAGAACGAGAAGCCGTAAACGATAGAGTCAAGAAATGGACGAGGGCCGAACTGTATGAAATAATAAATAAATATAAAAATGGCGAAACTAAGTAACTCCGGTAAAGTAACCTTCGGCCAAAGAAAAGGCGGCAAGGCTAGAAAAACTAAAGGACCTAAAGACAAACCGACTAAAGCCTACAAAGGCCAAGGCAAATAAAATTATTATGAATATAAACGAAATACGACCTAACCCGTCTAATCCCCGTTACATAAAGGACGATAAGTTTAAGCAACTAGTAGAGTCTATTAGATCCTTTCCCCAAATGCTAGAATTACGTCCCCTAGTAATCGACGAGAATAATATAGTTCTCGGCGGGAATATGCGTCTAAGGGCTTGCATAGAAGCGGGCCTTTTAGACGTTCCCGTTAAGCAAGTAATGAACTTTACTAAAGAACAAAAGGAAGAGTTTATTATAAAAGATAACCTAGCCTTCGGCGAGTGGGATTGGGACACTTTAGCGAATGAATGGTCCGTTTCTGCCCTCGTAGAATGGGGAGTAGATTTACCTACCTTTGCAAAAGAAGTACCGGAACCAAAAGACGAGACTAACGTTAAGGAACCGATAACTTGCCCGAACTGCGGGTTTAATCTTTAACTTTGTAATTAGTTAGGTGGCGAAATGGTAAACGCGAGGACAGTACCCGCTAAAAACGGGGGCTTATAAATGAGTTATCCGAAAAAGTTATAGGTTCAAATCCTATCCTAACTGCAAAAGAATAAATGTACTAAAATGGACATACAAAAAAGGGCTATGATAGAAGCGCTAGAGAAATCCCTAGGGATAGTTACTACGGCTTGTAAAATGGTCGGAATTGCTAGATCGACTCACTACCTTTGGGTAAGTACCGACGAGGAATATAAACTAGAAGTAGAGGCAGTAGCGGACCTTACTTTAGACTTTGTAGAAAGTAAACTCCATAAACAAATTGAGAAGGGCGAAGTTTCGTCTACTATCTTCTACCTAAAGACTAAAGGCAAAAAACGAGGTTACATAGAGAAACAAGAAATAGAGCATAGCGGAAATATGCAAGTAACTTGGAACGAAGAGAAGACTTACGAAACTAAAACGGGTTCCTTATAATCCTAATATGAAGCTAACAGTAAAGCAAACAATCGCTTTAGACTATTTAGAGGACGACATAACAAACGAAGTACTATTCGGCGGAGGAGCCGGAGGCGGCAAGACTGCGCTTGGGTGTTATTTCCAAATTAAACGCAGATTAAAATATCCGGAGACTAGAGGCCTTATAGGTCGAGCGGTCCTAAAGACGCTTAAAGAAACTACCTTAGTTTCCTTTTTTCAAGTAGCTAAAATACAAGGTTTGCTAGCCGGTCAGCATTATAGGTATAACGGACAATCAAATCAAATAGAGTTCTTTAATGGTTCCGTAATCTTACTAAAGGATCTATTCCAATACCCTAGCGATCCAAACTTTGACGAATTAGGATCGTTAGAAATAACCGATTCATTTATAGACGAGGCTAATCAAGTAACCGATAAGGCAAAGAATATCGTTAAGTCTAGGATTCGTTTTAGGCTAGACGATTACAACCTAATCCCGAAACAATTATACACTTGTAATCCCGCTAAGAATTGGACCTACTCGGAGTTCTATAAGCCGGACCGAGACAACGAACTAGAACCAAATAAAAAGTTTATTCAATCTTTAGTAGACGATAATCCCTTTATTTCTAAACACTATAAACAAAACTTATTAACTTTAGACAAAGAAAGTAAGGAGCGTTTACTATTCGGGAATTGGGAATATTTATCCGATCCTTCAAGCCTTATAGACTATGACAAGATTATTAATAGTTTTAGTAACACTTTTATCGCTAGTGGTAGCCCTTATATTACTTGCGACGTTGCTCGTTTCGGCAACGATAGCACCGTTATTGGCGTATGGAGTGGGTATAGGGTTAAGGTTTATAGATATTCTAAAAAGTCGATAGTAGAAGTATCGCAGATCGTTAGACAATTAATGGCCGAGAACTCGGTCCCTATTTCTAACGTACTTTTGGACGAAGACGGCGTAGGCGGGGGAGCGGTCGATATATTAGCTTGCAAAGGATTTGTAAATAATAGTTCTCCCCTAGAAAACCCAATAAGCCGAACAAAGGATAACTTCGACAACTTAAAAAGCCAATGTTATTTTAAGTTAGCCGAGAAGATTAATAGCGACGAAATATTTATAGATTGCCCTACTAACTTTAAGCAAATGATAGTAGAAGAGTTAGAACAAGTAAAGCAAAAGTCCGTAGATAACGACGCTAAAAAAGGGATTATCCCAAAAGATAAGGTTAAAGAAAAAATAGGTAGGTCTCCGGATTTCTCGGATATGCTAGCTATGAGAATGTGGTTTGAGTTTAAGCCGAAGTTCGTCGTCGGCGTTTGGTAAATAAAAATTGTTAACTTTGAATAAATATTCTATTATGGGGTTATTTGATATATTCACGAATAAGAAGACACTAGACACAGTTCTACCTCCAAATTTTAATACTGCGCAACAAATAGCGATCCAAAGAGGTATCGTTACTTGGCAAGGAGGAAACCAACAAGCCTTTGTTAGAGACGGCTATCAAGCTAACGACATAGTTTACTCGATCATTAAACTAATAACGGACAAAGCAAAGCTAGCGCCGTTCCACGTTTATAGAGTAGTAGACGAAGTTTCCTCTAAGCGTTATAAGGCTTTAATGAAACAACCGGATAAAATAACTAATTGGCAAGAAGTAGCGGAACTGCATACTAAAGCCTACGAAATGTATACCGGAGACGCACGTCTAAACGAGTTACTAAAATATCCTAACGAGGAAGATACTTTCGCGGATCTAGTAGAGCAATATTGCGGATTTAAGTTAATGATAGGTAATACTTTTTTATACGCCAAGCTAATAGAAAGCGGAAACAATCAAAGTAAGCCTTACGAGTTATTTGCTCTTCCCGCTCAATATATGGCTATCATAGCAGATATAGAAGTTTTCCCTCCCGTTAGATTAGGCTACCAACTTTACTACGGTAAAATGTGGTCCTTTGACGCTAAAGAAATATTACACGATAAGTACTTTAATCCTTCTTGGACCGTAACCGGTAACCAACTTTACGGACAGTCTCCTTTATTGGCGGCTTCTAGAACTTTAACTAGATCCAACGAGGCAAAGACTGCGGCGGTTTCTGCGTTCCAAAATGGAGGACCGGCGGGAGTTTTATTTATGAAGGATCAAAGATTTGATCCGGCTAGCGGGGGCCAACAAGCCCAAGCGTTAAAGACTTCAATAGCACAAAAGGGAGGCGCTGAAAACTTTAACTCTATTGCGGTTTCTGCATACGAGGTAGATTGGAAACAAATCGGATTAAGTCCGGTAGAGTTAAATATCATAGAGTCCGAAAAGTGGGATATGAAAGCCCTTTGCAATATCTACGGAGTTCCTTCGCAGTTATTAAACGATTCGGATAATAAGACATACAATAACCAACTAGAAGGCGAGAAAGCGTTAACTCTTCGTTGCGCTATTCCTTTATTAGATTCATTAAGAGACAATCTTAACCGTAAATTGCACACGGATTGGGGTTATAAAGGGACGGACATTTACGTCGATTACGATATCAAAGTATACCAAGAATTAGAGTCTAATAAGTCCGAGCAAGTAAATTGGTTAGATAAAGCGTGGTGGATTCCGCCGGCGCAGAAAAATGAAATAATGGGTATAAAGACTCCTAGTTACGTTCCTAATGAGGAAATGGAGAAATTATATATTCCTAGTAGTTTACAACCTACGGATCAATTCCAACCCTTAACACTTCCTAACGATCAAACTATTTAACTTTCAAATAATGGAAACTAAAAACTTTGATACTTTCTTAAACTCTTTAGAGGAGTTAAAGCAAGAAATAAAAAAGACAACCGGAATTAATAAAGCCGGAGTTACTTACGCTATGGGCTTAATCGAAGACGGAAAGTTCAAGAAGCCTAATTCTTGGAGCCGCCCAACGCCCGCAGACGAAAACGCATTTATTGAGGCCGAAGGTATGGCCGCTTATGGCAAATGGCACCTAGGAATAGACAGTAACGTAGATCCTAGCCTTAAAGGACATTGGACTTATTTATTTACTAGCGACTTTAAAACAGTAGATAGAGCGGGACTTATTGCTATTAGACAAAGAGCGGGACAAAATAAAGAGACGGCTATCTTTGAGGCGGCCGGTAAAATACTAGAAAAAATAGACGCCTAAATGATTTGGCAAGACTATAAAAAACTTTATTGGAACGCTTTAAAACAGTATTCTCCTACATTCAAAAAGGAGTTACAAAGACAAGTAGATACCTACTGTAAGACGCAAGATTATAACGCTATTAGTAGTAAAGCAATTAAAAAGACTATTCAAAAGCTACATACTGCGCTTGGTACTAAAATGGCGGGAATCGCTTATAAAGACGTTAAAAAAGGAGTTAAATCCTTTAATGGTCCGTTAGAGACTAAGTCGGAATTAGTGGATCTATGGGCCTATACTATTCTAGCCTATCTAGAAACTAAAGGACTAGAAGACTTAGCCGAGGGGATAACTGACACTACAAAAGAACAAATAAGAAATTTTCTTATTCAAGCCCAAGAACAAAACTTAACGACTCAACAATCTATCGCGCTACTAAAAACTAGCGGGATAACTAATTTTAGAGCCGAGTTAATTGCAAGGACCGAAACGGGAAGAGCGGCTAATATAGGATCGGTAGTAGGCGCAGTCTCTACCGGATTAGTTACCGTTAAAGAGTGGATTTCTACCCAAGACTCTAGGACTCGTAGGATTCCAAGGGATCAAACGGATCACTTAAGCCTAGACGGAGTTCAAGTTCCAATAGACGCGACTTTTACAGTTAAAGGAACTAAATATATCGACTTAATGTTGCACCCTTGCGACTCTAGCGCGCACGCCGGAAACGTTTGTAATTGCCGTTGTACTTTAGGCTATGAGGCACAAAGAGACGCTTCGGGTAAATTACTAAAGCTAGAAAATAATCCGCCGCTAGGAGACGTCGGTAGGATTTGGAATATATTTAACGATACAACCGGAAGACAAATAAAGGATCTAATTGCGGAGGCGTTACGATAAAAAAAAATAGTATAACTTTGAATTACGAATAATTTATTTAAGCTATGAAAAAATACCAATTTAAAGACATAATAGCGGAGAAACAAGATTCTACCTATTCCGTTATGGACGTAGATAGTGCGCAAAGAAGAGTTAAAACAGTTTGGGCGCGTTGCGGAAATGTGGATCTAGATAACGACGTTATAGTAGCGGAAGCGTTTACTAAAACGATTAAAGAACGCGGTCCAATGGGTAAAAACCTTATTTGGTCTTTAGTAGATCACTGCGCAGAAATGGACTCGGTAATAGGTAAGCCGGAGCAATTATATGTAGAGAACGATATGCTTATAGCGATTACTCCGATAGTAGATACTGAAATGGGCGAAGACGTTATTAAAATGTACGACGCCGGTTTAATTAACCAACATTCAATAGGCTTTAGTACTATTAACTCTAGCGTAGATAAAAAAGGAATTAGAACTATTACGGAATTAAAACTATACGAAGGATCTGCGGTACTTTGGGCGGCTAATCCGGAAACTCCGACTTTAGACGTTAAAGGCGAGGACCGTAAGAATAACCTTAACGATAGATTAGAAAAACTATTAAAAGCGTTTAAAAGTGGCCGTTTTACGGACGAGACTTTCGCATTAATGGAAATAGAAATAAAAAGAATACAGTCCGAAATATTAGAAATAGAAGTAGTTAAAGAAATCACTCAACCCGCAGTCGCAGTCGAGCCGGTAGTAGACGAAACGAAATCTAACGAGGATCTATATAAAGCAATAAACAAATTTAATAACCTATTTAAAAAATAGAAAAAATGGAACTAGAAAATCAAATCGGCCAAATGGCTGAAAATGTTAAGTCTATCAAAGACGATACGACTAACGCAATCGCTGACTTAAAGTCGGACATTAAAGTAACTCGCGACGAAATGCAAAACCAAATCGACGGAGTTTTAGCCGCTCAAAAGAAAGCCGCTAAAAAAGAAGTTAAGTTTATGGACGAATTAATTATCGAGAAATTAGACGGTAGATTAGACGAAATGGAAAAATCTATGAAGTCTAACGGTAAATTCCGTATTGACTTAAGCGAAGCTAAGTCTATGACTTTATCGGCTTCATTAACCGGAGACGCGCAAGCATCTTACGCACCTAACGCGTCAGTTTTACCAAGTCAAGCTATTAACTTCCGCGATCTTATCCCAACTGTTAGAAGTACTAGCGGTCTTTATGTATTCTACAAAGAAACTGCGACTACTAACAATATTGCGGCACAAACCGAAGGTTCTAACAAAGGCGAGAATAACTACGCATTAAGCGAAGTAAAAGTAGTTAACGATTATATCGCGGGCTTCTCTACATTCTCTAAGCAAATGGCTAGATCACTTCCTTTCTTAAGCACTACTTTACCTAGAATGTTAACTAGAGACTTCTACAAGGCTGAGAATAGCGCTTTCTTTACAACTGTAAGCGGAGCCGCTACCGGTTCTACTACAACTGCGGAGACAGTAGACTTAAAGCAATTAGTAGACTATATTGGAAACCAAAAGAGCGCAAACTTCGTAGCTTCAGTAGCTTTAGTAAGCCCTAGTCAATTAGGCCGTTTATTAAAAGAGACTATTACTGCGGGTTACTATGCGGGTAGTGGTTCGGTTATTGTTAATCCTAACGGTGGTATGACAATTTGGGGAACTCCGGTTATCGCCGCTTCTTGGGTAGCTGACGACAAAGTACTTATCTTAGATAATAACTTTTGTGAGCGCGTAGAAGTAGAAGGATTAGCTATTGAGTTCTCTTATGAGAACGCTAGCAATTTCCAACAAAATATGGTAACCGCTCGTATCGAGTGCTACGAAGATGTTAACTTAATGCAACCAACTTCGGCTATTTATGCTGACTTAGGAAACGTATAGTTTTAATGTATAGTAGATAATAAATTAGGGGTGTAGCTAAAAACTACGCCCCTTTTTTATATAAGAAATAAATGTTTAAATTTGTAAAAAAGAGGTTATGTATAATTTTATAATAGATCACTTTCTAGAGTACGACGGAGCCATAACGGAACCGGTAACGGTAGAGGAGGCTAAATTATATTGTCGTATTACTGATAACGTAGAAGATAACTTAATAGAGGATCTTATAATCCAATCTAGGGAAGCCATAGAGAAGGTTACTAATTTAAGTTTGGTTCCTAAGATTGCTACTGTATGGTTTACTAATATGGCGGGAATGTTTCAATTTCAATATGGGCCAATGCAAGAATTTACCGAATTATTAAACGAGGAAGGCGACGAAATAGATCCGGCTAATTATAGATTAGTAGGAGGTCAATATCCAAGTTTAGCGCGTCCAATGTGGCCGCAATTAAAAGCTACTTATTCTTGCGGGTTCCCCGAAGGCGAGGTCCCTACGGAACTTAAAATAGCTATTTTAGATCAAGTAAGTTATGGCTATGAGAATAGAGGATTAGAAGTGGACGGTATGGGTATTTGTGAAAAGGCTTGGCGAGTTTGTCAACGTTGGACTAGAACAAGCCCAATAATATAATTTATGAGAATAGGCAGAAATAAAACTAATTACGTCGACGCAAACTCTATGAATAGATTAGTAGGCCTTTATGCGCCTACAAGGACTAGCGACGGCCAAGGAGGGTTTACTACTACGTTTGCACTACAAGAAACAGTTTGGGGCGATTTTAGGCCGCAAGCGCAGAATAGAAGCCTTTTAGAATCGGAACTTAGCTTTACTAGATTTGGTAGATTATATATTCGTTTTGGCGTTGCAATAAGCGACGCTTACGAAATAGAAGTAGAAGGAGAAAGGTATACTATACACTCTATTAAGAATGTAGACGACGCGAGACGATATTACGAAATAGAAATATACTTTTAATATGGCCGGATTTGCTTTAAATTTAAGCGGATTAGATAACCTTACAAAGAGGTTAAATAGTTTAGATAATAACCTAAGAGTAGAAATAATCTCGGAAATGTCTGCTAGCGCTTTACGCATAGAAACAAAGGCAAAGAGAAACGCGCCCGTTAATTTGGGTACGTTAAGGCAAAGTATACATTCGGTAAGCGATACCGGAGGGCTAACGCATAAAGTAATAGCGAGCGCAAGTTACGCGCCTTATGTAGAGTTTGGGACCGGAGGCAAGGTTTCTATACCGGCGGGATATGAAAATTTTGCCGTACAGTTTAAAGGCAAAGGATCGGGAACTTTAGAGGACTTTATTCAAGCCTTAATAGTATGGGTAAAACGTAAAGGATTAGCCGGAACTTATCAAGCTACGTCTTACGACGTTTCTACTAGAAAAGCTAGTAAGATAAAGAGAACGGGATCGGCAAAAACAAAGAAGAGCGAAGACGAAAAGTTAGCTAGATTTCTAGCGTTTAAAATACTTAAGAATGGATTAAGAGCGCAACCGTTTTTAATTCCCGCTTATGAAGACGAGAAGCCTATACTATTCAATAAATTAAAAAGGTTATTAAATGCTTAATCCTAATATAGATATTAAAAAATGGTTTTATACTAACTTAGTTAGTATAACTGACTTAGACGTCTACGACGGTATGGCACCGGAAGGAGCCGGAAACGAGTACCTTATTTTAGACGGTAGAAGTTCAAGTCAAGAACAAGGAAAAACGGGCTATACTAACTCCGTAACTATGACCGTAGACATTGTTACAAAAAATGCTAACTTTGGTTATAAAAGAGCGGAGACTATAAGCGATTTAATATTAGCGAATATCAATTCCGACACTACGATAACACTAGCTAACGGCTTTTACTGTTCTAGTTTATACGTTCAAAGTGTAAGAAATATAGACGGATTAAATCCAATAGACAACGTTTTTAGAACATTAATAATATATAATTTAACAATAACTCAAAATTAAAACCAAATAAAATGGCAGAAACTAAAGTATCGGCAAGGGACTATATCCTTTTAGCTGACATTGACAACGACGGAACGTTTAAACCGGTAGCGTGTTTAACTTCTAACACAATGACCTCGACTGTTAACACAATCGACGCAACTTCTAAATGTGGCGACCAATTCCAAGCGGGACCGGCGTTTACACAATCTTTTAGAGGCGAAGGATTCGCAATAGACGAAACCGGTACTCCTTCTAAAGACAGTTACCAACAATTATACGCGGCGCACGCGGCTAGAACCTCTTTTAATATGAAAATGGGTAAAGCTACGCCAACTGCGGGCGATATTGTTTATAGCGGTCAAGTGTTTATTTCAAACTTTGACGTTAACGCGGCAGATAAAGACGACGTTAAGTTTTCAGCGACTTTCGTAGTTACTTTACCTCCATTAACTCAAACCGAAACCGCATAAAAAAAAGTCAGTATGTATAAAATGTTATTGAAGCAAAAAGAAATCCACTTAAAGTGGGGGACTTGGGCTATGCGTAGGTTTACGGATAAAAATAAGATCACAATAGATCAATATTTTGACGTACTTACAAAAGCCGCCTACGATCTTAATACGTTAGTACAATTAGTTCATATTGGATATGAGTCTGCTTGCACTAGCAATAAAGAGGAAGTAGTATTTACGGAAGACGACGTTTGCGATTGGATAGACGAGGTAGGAGGAGTATTTAGACAAGACGGTCCTTTAGTGGACTACATTAAATACATAGTAGATAATACGTTATTGCAAGTAAATAAAGGCCCCGTCGCTAAAGCGGAAAAAAAAAAGAGTAAGCCTTAATTGGGACGACGTTTTAGTTAAAGCGGCGGAATGTGGGATAAGGCCTAGCGAGTTTTGGGATATGACTTGGAAGGATTATAGTATAGTGGTTTTAGGTGTCGAAAAAAGAGAATTAAACGAATGGGCTAGAACTAGAAATCTAGCCTATATCATATACTTAAGCAATACGGCGGACCAATCCCCCAAGTCTTTACAATCGTTTTGGCATATTCCGGATCTAGACGATAGCGTCGAACAAGAAGAGAAGGTTATGTTAACTAACCAACAGTTAGCTAATACGTTAAAATTGTACGGAGTAAACTAAAAATAAAATGGCCCAAGAAACTTTACAACTGATAATAACCGCCGACAATAAGGAAGCGTTAAAGGCTATCGAGGATTTGGCAAAATCGACGGCGGGGTTAAAAACTAAGTTTGTAGAGGCTAAAGGCGGTACGGATCAAGCGACGCAGTCTTTAATAAACTTATCTAGGGTAGCGCAAGACGCGCCTTATGGGTTTATAGGTATAGCGAATAACCTTAACCCTTTATTAGAATCATTCCAACGATTAAGATCCTCTTCTACGTCAAATAAAGAGGCGTTCCAAAGTTTATTAGCAGTTATGACCGGTCCGGCCGGTATAGGCCTAGCCTTGGGCGTAATTTCGTCTCTATTTGTAGCTTTTGGGGATAAGCTATTCACGAATAAAAAAGCCGTAGATGAGGCTAAAAAGGCCCAAGAAGAGTACGCTAAAGCGTTAGAGAAATCTAAAGAAGCCGCAGTAAACCAAGGTATAAAATTAGAGAACCTTATTAAACTTTCTCAAAATGCTAACTTAACCGACGCAGAACGAGTAAAGGCCCTTAACGGAGTTAGGGATATTCTTAACGGAGTAAGTAAAGGTTACGGCGATCAAATTAAAAATATAGACGACGCTAAAGAAGCGGTCAAACAGTATACGGCGGCGCTTATTCAACAAGCAATAGTAGAACGTTATAGAAATGAAATAGCGGACAAATCAATAGCTTTAGCAAAGACGCAAGAAAACGTAACTAAAGCTAGAGCGCAGTTTTTGTCTTCAATGGCGGAAGCCGGACAAGCGCCTTCTAGTATTGGTTCCTCTATGGAAATAGAGTCGGCTAGTAGAATGGATAAGGTTACTTTTACGGCTAAACAGTTAAGAGACTTAAAGACGCAAGCAATAGTTCAAAGTAACGACATTTTAAGTCTTACTAATCAAATGAATACGGCCTTAGATAAGGGAGCGCAAAATCCTTTATTCCTTGCGTTAATGACCGGTAACGGCAAACTAGCCGGAGGCGGAAGCGCAGATAAATTAACCGAAGTTCAAAAGGTATTAAACAATCTTAAAGAGACTTTAAATAGCGCTCAATTTCAGTTATTAAATGGAATGATTAGCGAGAAGGGGGCAAAGGATTCTTTTGCCGTACAATCGTTAGAGGCCATTTATAAAGCTATCGAAAAAATAGCGGGAAGTAAAACGCAAGAAGCGCAAAACGCACTTAAACAATTATTAGGATCTGCAAAAGAGTTAGAGGATAAATATTATAGCGGTAAGCCGCAAGGAGACGTTTCGGACACTTCTCCAATACTTAGAGACGTTTCGTTCCGTACTACTGATAAGTATACGGGAGGAGCCGAGAAAGCCTTAGATCCATTAAGGACCGCTCGTAATACAATGGCTATTAATAAAATGATAGCGGATAACGACGCGGAAGGAATGAAAAAAAGACAAAAGGCTTACGAGAATTTTGCCGACACAGTTTCCGGAATGGCTACTAACGCTATTATGGGTTTCTTTGACGCGCTTAAAAACGGGCAAAATGTACTAGAGGCGTTAGGCGATCAATTCTTAAGACTTGCCGAAGATATAGCGGCCGCAGTAATTAAAGCGGCTATTTTTAAAGCTATTATGACGGCTTTAAATGCGTCTTCGGGCGGAGGAGCGGGAGCCGTAGCGGCGGCGGCAAACATAGGAGTTATTCCTTTTGCTACCGGCGGTATAGTTACCGGTCCAACTATGGGCCTAGTAGGGGAAGCCGGTCCGGAAGCTATTATCCCTTTAAGTAAATTAACCGGAATGTTAACTAAGACTTTTAGCGCGGGATCTATGTCTTCGGGTAGAGGATCGGGCGGCGGCCATTTTGTATTAAGAGGACAAGATTTATTACTAGCGACAAATAGAGCGCAGAAAGCCTCTAATTTAAAAGGACAATCAATATCTTTAGCATAATGGCATACGGACTAAGATATACTATAAGCCAAATTCTACGAAATGAGAACACTCAAACAATAGAAATTTACGAGCAAGACTATGTCGACGATATAGTTAAAACCTATACTCCTAGTAGTATTATATTGCAACCAAACTCTAGCGAAGAGTACCCTTATCCTAGTATAATTAGTTCTCAATTAAATTTTACTATAATACTAGAAACCCAAGACGACTACGATCAATTTCCGGACGTTCTTAGTAGGAACGATCGTAAATATTGGGTAGTTTATAAAGAGGACTCTACTGTTATTTGGAGGGGTTTTTTATTTAATGATTATTCTCAAATAGGTTTTAGTACGGGAATAAATGAAGCGTCTTTAGTTTGTATAGACGGGATTTCTTTTTTAGAGGATCAAGTTTATATAGTAGCGGCAAGCATTAATAGTACTCAACAATGGCTAGAAATAGTTTGCGACGCTTTAAGATTATTAGGATATCCGGAGGACCTTTATTTAGTTATAGCTTGCTCTTTTTATGCGCAAGGAATGTTAAATAGAGGAAATGGATCATATAACGAACCGTTTGCGCAGATTTACCAATATAGGAGGGATTTCGTAGGTGTAAGCTATTACGATATTATAGACAATATGTTAAGGACTTTTAATTGTAGATTATATCAAGCTAACGGCGATTGGTGGATTACTTCTACTATGGAGGTAGCGGCCGAGACTAGGTACTATACGAAATATAACGTAGGATCTGCGATAACGATAGACGGTTCGGGATATTTAGATAATGTAATTAATATAGCGCCTTACGAATACGGTAACGTACATTTTATAAATAATAGCCAAACTAAAATATTAAGAAAGGGATTTTATAATATTCAGTTAAGAAATAGATATAGTTCTCCTATTAATTTATTACATAATGCAGACTTAAAAGCAGTTATAGGAATTTTACCTCCTTTGGGGGCGAACGGTTGGTTTACTACTCTTACCGGAACGGCTACGGCTTACGTTATAGAATATCCCGACGAGCAGTTTAATAGTTACTATTTATCTGCGGGAACCGGAGACGCTTACTTAGAAATATTAGGACCTTCGTCATCTTATTTATATACTCCTTATCTTGGAGGATTTCCTTTAAATCTTAGTATTCAGCATAAAAACGGCGTAGCTATTAAAATTCAAATAGCTTTATTAAATACGGGATCGGGTAATAAATATCTAGATAATAGCGGAAATTGGCAAACTAATTCTAATACATATATAACGTTTCCGGCTTGGGACGGTAGCGATCCTTGGGCTAGTTTTAGTTTAACTATACCTCCTTTTTTAATGGGAGTAGTTAGTACTACTTTTTTAATGGGTTATTTAAACGTTAAAATTCTTTGCGATAACAATAGTACGGAACTTAGAAACTTTGTATTAACTCAAAGCCAAACGGACGTACAATATGCAGTAGTAAGTAATTCTACTACGGAAGAGAAATCTACTCTTAAAGTATTTGAGGTTCCTTACGGACAAATTTATCCTACTACTACGGGCCAACAAGTTTTAACTTTAGGTTCTTTATATAATAGTAGCGGGGTATTTTTAAGATATTGGGATTTTGAATTTATGTCGGTAGGGGGGACCGAAGCGCTTACTAATTTAGCCTATCAATATATTAAGATTTACCAAAGAAATATAGCTACTTTAGAAGCGGATCTAGGAGCAATACAATCGGATAACGGGTATATTAATTTAGATAAGGTATATACTATAACCGACGCTTCTACGGGTAACTTATCTTATAATGGCAAGCAATTTGTTTTAAATAGACAAACTACTAACTCTTATTATGATCAAGTTAACGGAGTTCAATTAATAGAAATATATATCGACGAGGAAGGGTTATTTTTAGTTCCTCAATATATTACCGATACGGGACAACTTGGGCCTTTTTGGAATCTACAATTAAATATTTTTTAACTTTGTTATATGGCAAATCCGGTAAATGGTAATAATGTAATGCTTTATGGGAAAAATCCCAATGGAGTTTTTTATCTAAATGGAGGTATTTCGCAAGGTACAATAGGAGGTAACTCTTATGCTGAATTAAGTTCTACTCAAAACGTAGCGGCTAGTGCTAACTTTAGCGCCGCTTACGACGCAGTTTTAGCTAGATTTATTACCGACGTTAATAGTCCTAATTTAACTACTATAAACGGGGGGACTTGGACCTTTACTTCTTATGTTTCAATTACTTATAGTTTAACATACGATCCCGCTTTTTATTTTGTAGTATCTAAATATAACGGTACTACATTTACAACGATAGCGACAAGTGCTAGTACTGTCTTAACCTCAACGGATAAAACTTTATATACTACGTCTTTAACCTTTCCGACTACTTCTCTTAGTGCAAGCGATAGAATAGCAATAACTGTTTATACTTCAAACGTAGGCGCAAGGGATATTACTTTTTATACGCAAGGAACTAATGTATCTAGAGTAAATACTACAATTCCTTTAGATATTCCTTTTGCTTGCTCTACAAATTGCACTTTTAGTGTTAATGTAGATCAATTAGAGGTAACTTCTATTACTTCGGCTTGGTTCCGACAGTATAAAAATGATATAGCAACTTGGAACGTAACTTGCGACGGATTAGTTATTTTAAGTAATTTCTCTTATTTGTTTATGCTTAATAAACAGTTAGCTAGAGAACCTATCGAAATTAATTTCGTAATAGACAACGGCGAAGACGGATTAGTAATAATAAACGGAATTTGTAATATAACGAGTATAGGTATTAACGCTCCTTATAAAGACGCGGCTACTTATAACGTTAGTTTACAAGGATCGGGCGCTTATGGCACTACCGGAACTAGTATTAACGAAGGCGGAGTAGTTATTCGCGGAGGATATGTTTATAATAAAGAATATACGGCGGCCGGTGGCGAGACTACGATTACTTGGGTAGATATGATCGGGAAGGACTGCGTTTATGTATCTAGAGGCGGTATAGACTGTCAAGCGATCATAACTAGCGGAACTCCGGTAAATGAGCAAGTTAAATGGAATAGCTTAACGGGAGTTCTTACATTTAGTAGGGCTTTAGAAAGCGGGGAATTTGTTAGAGGTTTGTTTAATTAGATAAAATAAAGAAAATGAGTAACCAAATAGTTATAACTAGCGGAGCCAAATTAAGAGACTTAGACGACGTTATCGTAGCAACCGACGGGATATTATCGTCGCTAGCTTTTAATGTCGCTAATGGGGTTCCTAGGCTTGACGAGAACGGGAAAATTCTAGTAAGTCAGTTACCTAATTCGGTTATGGAATTTAAAGGAGTTTGGAACGCGGCTACTAATACGCCAACTTTGGCTAACGGTACGGGTAACGCGGGGGACGTTTGGTTATGTAACGTTGCCGGAACTGTAAACTTTGGGGCCGGTCCTATTGCTTTTGCGGTGGGCGACTACGCAGTTTATACGGGGACAGTTTGGGCTAGATCGTCGGGAGCGACGGGGACAGTAACTTCGGTAGGTGTATCTAGAGACGGAAACGCTTTAGTTATTACGGGTTCTCCGGTTACCTCTAGCGGGACTATTAATTTAGGTTTTAGCGGCGATAACACTCAATATATAAATGGATCGGGCAATTTAACTACGTTTCCTAGTTTAACGGGGTACGTTCCTTATACCGGAGCGACTACTAACGTTAATTTGGGTACGCATACTTTACAAACGGCTAGAATAGGAATAGGAACGGCGCCAAATGCGACAGTTACTTTAGACGTACATAGAGCGGGGACGATAGTATCTAGAATAGAAAATACTAACGCAGATCAAGACACTTTATTTGCTTACGCTAGTAACGGGGATAATGTTTGGTTTAATGGTATAGATTACGACGGAGGGAATTACAATTTTGGATTTTATTATACTCCGGACGGGACAAATGTTTATAGAAAAGCATATTTTAATAATGCGGGTAGCTTGACCGCTTATAGTTTTATAAAAATAGGAGGAACTTCTAGTCAATTCCTTAAGGCAGACGGAAGCGTAGATAGCAATACTTACGCTTTAAATTCGGAAGTAGTGCATTTAGCCGGAACCGAAACAATAACGGGAGCAAAAACATTTAGCGGAGCGACTACTTTTACTTCTAGTTTAACTACTACTAGTAATTTAACTTTTAGTAATTCCGGTTATACTTTAGTATTACAACCGCCTACTTTGTCAGTTAATAGGACGGTTACTTTACCAAATGGAACGGGGACCTTGGCTTTAACTAGCGATTTAACGGGAGGAACTGTAACTAGCGTAGGTTTGTCGGCCCCAACGGGATTTAGTGTTTCCGGTTCTCCGGTTACTACAAGCGGTACTTTAGCTTTAACTTTTGCGAGTGGATATTCTTTGCCTACAAATATTAAGCAATCAAATTGGGACGACGCTTATACTTGGGTAGCGGCGTTCCCTACTCAAACGGGGAATAGTGGCAAGTTTTTAACTACTGACGGATCTACTTTATCTTGGGCGGCTAACCCTTTAGGGACAGTTACTAGCGTAGCTATGACAGTTCCAACGGGTTTAAGTATTGCGGGTTCCCCTATTACAAGTTCGGGAACTTTAGCGGTTACTTTTACGGCGGGATATTCTATTCCTACTAACGCTTCTCAAACTAATTGGGATACGGCTTATACTAATAGAATTACTAGTTTAACGACAACGGGGACTAGCGGTGCGGCTACTTTAGTAAGTAACGTTTTAAATATTCCACAATATCAAGCGGCTTTAACTAATCCGGTAACGGGTACGGGTACGGCTAATTATGTAACTAAATGGTCTAGCGGTAGCGCGGTAACTAGTAGCAATATTACCGATAACGGAACAGTAGTAGAAATTAACGCGAATCACTTATACGGTTCTCCCGCTTTAAAAGTTTATAATGATTTGTCGGTATATAATACTATATATTTTACTAATAGTAGCTATACAACTCAAGGCCAAATAATTGGAGACGCTAATAGTTTATACTTTGACGTAAACGGAGGAGTTACTAGGTCTTTGACTATGTCGCCTAGCGGAGATGCTACTTTTACTGCGACAGTTTTTGCTACAATCGGTAAATTTTGGGACGGAACGCAAGGACTTATAATTAAGTCTCACGGATCTACTTACGGCGGGATATATTCTGCGAC